>JBBPLL010000022.1:0-122989 GCA_038089755.1 Leccinellum rugosiceps | reverse complement strand
GTATGCGCCCTGAAACGATAGTCGGTGAGAAAATATTGCGCGATCGAGCACGTACCTGGTTATTTACGTTCAGCGACTGTGAGAAAGATGTGGGCATCGGTAAAAAAGGCTCCGACACTCGGTTAGGCACCGGTGCCTGCAATCCGGTGTGCAGCATCTGCAGCTCGTTTCCGGTGGACTCGGAGAACGAACTGAAATCGAAACTTGCGTCGCAATTCATTGGGTGTTTGAAGGTAGTGTCTAGTGGGTGGTAAGTAGGTGGTACAAAGAAAACAAGAGAAAGAACGAATCGACAGACTCAAGGACAGGGGAAACTCCGACTCGGCAGTTTCCGTGACAAGCTTTTGAGGCTCGATCGATCGATCAACAAGCTAGCCGAATGTCGTTCCAGTCAATTCAACGGGCCAGGAGAGTGAGACGGCGGTGGGATGTCCAGGTCCAAGTCTATGTCAACAGGGCTTGTCTGAAAGGTTTGTGTGAGAGTAGGCTACAAGAAAACGAAGTGATCTTACCATACGACCACGTTTTGAAGTTTCTGGAAGTGAATCCGAGTCTTCCAATGGTTTCTGGGATCGCTTCTGAGTCGGCAAGACATTGTTGCGTCTGCGAGCAAGCATTCCTCGGCCGACGACTAGAAGAGCCCGATATATTGTCGTACTTGGCTGCCTGGGTGCGCTCATGTTCCATATCAGATTCAGCATCTTGTAGATGGCGAAAGAATGTCGTCTTCGAGACGATATGAGCCTGACCAAAGCCATGTCGTTTGCAGATACAATTGAAGCGTTGATTCGACAGTTCTTCTTGGTGGTCCTGTGGCTCCATAGCATCAAAGGGGAGTAAAGATACGGTTGCGAGCCTGCAACGACGCTGGATCAATCGATAAGGCTTCTGCGGGCCCGGGTAACACTGGCACCGGGCTGGCGTTGCAACGTTGTATAGATAGTTTCAGTGCCAGATAAGGAAATTGCGGATGCCATGCACTGGCGTTGCACGCGTTGCAGAGCAAGTGGCAAGATTGTATTGCAATCTGGCAATGTTGCGTCGAGATATGTTGATCAATTTGAAATATAATTATTCTGACATTCGGTAACAGATATCAACATACAAAACATATATAATCACCCGATATCAGGCCTGATCAGAGCGAGTTCTCACTGGGCATCATCTCGGACAAAGATGCTAGTCTTTTGGATTCCGATGTGGGTCCGCCATATGACGAGGTCAACGTGACCCTCTTAGACCATCTTGAAGAGGATAATCTGGGTCCCCGACGAAAATATGGACGACGCACGACAACCAATTATTTTATTCCTGGTCCTTGCGCGACTCTCGGCTGGCGAGTACCATTGGTGCGCTTCCACCTAGTATAAACCCTCATTGCCCATGTGGACTAGGACCTTCTCCCGCAACTACTCATGCTTGACAAGCATCTTCATCCTTACTAAGCGAGTCCTACTGCCCCAGAATGGTTTCTCCAGGTAAACTTTGACGTTGATGCTATTGCCAAGCCTCTCAGATCACCCACTGCCTGGCTCGATGATATTTGTTCTCATCAACGAATGCATCGTGCTTCCCTTCGCTTCCATTCGCCCTGGTATTTTCCACCCAAGACATTCCTCAAATCACGGACGAAGTCTTGTGACGATGCACGCACCATACCTCTTTTGGACAAAGGACGTATGTATCACTCAGTTTTCCCGCTGTGGACCTTTGTCGTCGTCACGTCGGGGCAGCACGCCATTGTGCCGTTGTCGCTTCTGGGCAAGGGAGAGCACGTGAGAGAGCGGGGTGACGACATGAGTTACTACACTGTCTTCGATGTGACAGCGAGCAAGTCGGTGAGAAGAGGAGGAGAGAGCGGGTCATAGCTGGCAAGGACGACCCGCACCAGGTATAACACCCGCGACCCGCGATGGGTAAGACACCGTGCTTGCTCTCGACCGCGGAGAAATTCGCAGATCTATCGAGGATCCGCCGATTCAGGTACGGCATTAGCGTTCACGTTCTCCTGGCATTCACAGTTCGATTAATTGTGGAGACCTCACTGCATCTTATGAGCGACGTCCACGGCCATAGTACGATAGACGCGCCCGCACGGCGCCCTTCTTGATGAGGTAAAGTGTTTCTTCCTTTTTAACTTACGCTGAAGTTTTCGAAGTAAAGATACTATCTGGCTCCGTCGAGAACGGTCGAGAACGATGTCCCTGTGATGTCCCAAGTATATATCAAGTCAACGTCAACTTTCCATCACCCACTCTCTATTCTCCATGTCGATTCTTTCATCATCCACCCGTACAAGCATAGCAAGCACTGCAAGGCCGTCGCCTCAAGTAATCCGGCTCTCGGTTCCACCAGCAATCAAACTGCATGGGTTTGCTATTGGTTACCGCCATGATGAGAGCGACGCTGAAGTGGTGAGTCACTGTCGTTTTTCCGCTGCTTGCTTGCTGAAAAATAATTCTCAGATATTTCGGCTCGATATGCAGACAAAGCCGCGCCCAGATGATCACAGGTTCAGGATTACAATGGCACACGATGGCCAAGACATAGGATGTGACGAAGAAAACACGAAGCCTGACGCTGCGAATGGTCTCGACACTGCCACGCAACCCACCAATAACACGGCGACAGGCGTAAGTACTGTCTGAGACTATCTTAAACCGTCTCCAATGCTGACTATGTCAGTCCGAGACTGCCTCTGTGACCGAGGATGGGAACACATCTGACAGAACCATGCGCGTAAGACTTCGGTTTGTTCGGTCTTCAAGTTTCGATTCCAAAACTAATCACTTTTTTTCAGACTTGAACCCCGCACACAAGTGGGTCGTGTCTCGGGGAAGATACGCTCACCAAGTGCTGAGTGCAGCACCCGGAGCCTTAGAAAACGCCGCAGAGTTTCGGAAGATTTGTAGCCTATCGTGACCAGTTCCAGTTAGTGTCATTCTGCTTTATCGATCGCATCCATGCGCACCGTCCACAGTCCATACCCATTGTCCGTCATTCCGATCCATTCATTACTGTTGAAGTATGAGAACCTCTCGGCGTGTACTACCTTTGTCCTCTCACACCTTGCGCTGCTCGTGTCGTCTTCGCGTCCTTGTCATTGCCGCGGTACCACGTCGTCGTCGCATTCCAACAAAGACTTCGACGACCAACTCATACTGCTAGCATCATCGTATCGTCATCATGATCCCATCGTCTCGTCGTGTCGACCTTGTCCTTGGCGACGACGGGATGTCGTGCCATCGCACGTCGTCGTCGGAAATTATGTACGTAAAGTCATTGTGTAGCACCATTCTCATCATCACAACACCTGCATAAGATCCGTCACACTTGGCCGGATCTCTGCCTCATCCCAGCATCTTTGCATGATTATCCAGAGACGATCGTCGAGTCCTCTCGCGACGGCGGCTGCATCGCAAGGTCTAGGGGGCTTCTCGCCGTGAGCCACCTTGATGATAACTTGGGTGGTGTGTCGGACGGTCGTCCAAGGCATCGCGTGCGTCATCAGCTGTTTAGAAGTCACTAGGAGCTTCTTGGATCGACACAAGGAACAAACACACCTCTAACATTGTCATTCCAAATGCATAAATGTCAGCGGCCATGGTGAGCCTGCCTTTGTCAAAGCATAGCTCAGGTGCCAGCCATCTCTGAGAGTTCGAGACCCTGATACCAAGGAATGAGCATTCTTCAATAGGAACTCAGCAAGGACGGATGATGGCACTCACCCAGCAGACTGAGTGAAGGGTACGCCGGTAATGTCTTCTACAACCTGTTACGAGTACATTAAGTGGATGCTAGGCTGTCAGTATACTGCGACATACTCGCGAGAAACCAAAATCGGCAAGGAGCGGGCCTCCGGCAGAATCAACTATGATATTAGCCTTGAAAGACGTTAGACGTGGATATGCGCGAGTGCGTCGACAATTACCCCTTTCAAGTCCCCATGAACAATGGGTGGGTCCATGGTGTGAAGGACATGGATGCCCTTACTGATACCTTTTATCTGTGAATTAGTTCAGTCAACCAAACCGATTCAACGGTGGACTGATTGCCAAGACTGACCAATGCAAGATGGTCGACGTCTGGGAAGCGGGCAACGTACTTGTCAACCGTGCCATTCGGGTGCCAGGGACTGACAACATAACTATCGCTGAAGTGAGATAACGTCTTCGACTGCGACGAAAAAGACGCACGGGAATGGCCCATCGCTCTGGCAAAACCCATAAAGGGGCAGAATGTGACGGCCTTGATCTGTCTCCCATACCCTATTCCAGATGTCGACTTCGCGTCTGAATCGCTGACGAATTGTTTGTGCAAGTACATCGACGGAAATTTATGGTGGTGTACCTGTAGACTTTTTGGGGTGGAATGTACTGCACGCAAGATCTTGATGGCGACCTTTTCTTCATGCAGGTACAACCCCTCCCAGATGTCCATGGAACCCGTCCCACTGACGGGGTACTGGCCAAGTCTGCGTACCTCTCCTCGTTGCAAATGCATGTTTGCAAGAAGCTTGCCGGTGGACTTTTGTATTTTATACAAGTTGCTTCCGAGTCCTTGGGTATCATGACTGATCGAGAGATTCTAACAGAAGATCAAGGGGTTTGGATCGAACTAGGAGGCGACCAGGGTGCTTACGCACCTGTTGCATCAGTGCCATTATAGCCTTTATATCAGTGCTTTGTTGATGTTGGGTCATCGCAATAATCGATTGGGTATTCTTGATATCAGATAGATAGGTCAGAATTTCAGCTTGGTCACGTTCATTGTTTGCCTTGAACTCTGACTGCCATACTGCAGTGTCTAATGCTGCAGTGAGCTAGGGAAAGAGATCAGCCAGAGAGGGACAAGGTATTTTGTACACACTTGGAGTTTCGCTAGACTATCATTGATTTCCAAGTGGCAGTCTTGAATAGCGGTACCCAGGTCGTTTTGCTTGATGAAAAGTTCGAACGCGTTTTTCGAGCACCAATGATCCATACGGTTAATAACGCCATGCAGAGTGCTGGAAGCATGCCATCAGACCTGGGAACACGCTGTGAGGACGAAGAAATACCTCTGAACACCAGCACTCAATCTTTCCTGCTCCTCGGGGGAAGCATCATCGCCGCGCTGCTGAACGACGACCAAGAAGCTGACGCAGCGATCCTGGAGCTGACGCAAGGCATTCCTAGCGGCCAGTGAGATATGACGAGGAGATGAGACGGAGGCTGGCATACTTGTTAGCATGGGCCTGCCTGATCATGATCACGAAGGTATTGAGAAGGCTGATCGCTGGGGCAAGCCATGGTACAGGGGCGAGCTGGGAGGCTACCTGGGCGGAGTTGAGAAAGAGGGTAGCGGCAATAGGGATCGCTGAGAGGGCGGACATGGTGGTTATGAGCTGAAAGGGTCGATCATAAGCGGATCTTTATCCTTGCACACTTACACAGGATGGCAAGTCCACGTGACATTAGATGCGATGCGTCTGCTGCCTGAGCCCGCAGCTGCCCTGCCCCACTTCAGGTCCCTCGTCGTGCACGGCCCGTATATCCCCTCGGCACCGATTCACCTCTGTCTTTCCGTTCCAAACAATGCCATTCTCTGCACGCCCTCTCGCAATGCTCTCCTTCATTCTCTCTCCAACGATCAGTGGCTCAACACATACTCCTCCACCGGAGCAGTCGCGACCATGAGCTCTAAAGTCTCCGTCTTGTCAGCCCTCTTCATTTCATCTCCCGCGCACCGTACGAGTGACCCTTCCTCTTCAGCTATCCTCCTAGTCCCCAAGCTCTCCTTGGAGTCCTTGCCACACTTCGTACGCACGATGTTTCCGACCCATCTATCCCGATCGCTTCGAAAGTGACACTTGACCGTGCACCTTCCTTGGTTGTGTTGCACGAGCTTTCCTCGTATTTCTTGCCCGAGCCAGGAGTGTAAGTCAACGCGCTTGTCACACCTCGTCCCTTTGAAATTCCCACAAGATTCACCGTGTCCTCGTATCTCTTGCTGATCACGCACGCACTTTCCACCATCGAGTTTCTCTCGTCACAATCTCCCAGGTACTATACTTCCTCTCTCTTCCCAGAAGCCACTATAACCTGTAGATGCAGTTCGCCACACATAAGTCTTGCAGTTTTCGACACCCGGCTAGATCACCTCAAACTCCCCGTACTTCGTCCACCGCCTAAAAGCACCCTCGATGATCCAGACGATTTTCCTCGACCTGAATCCGTCCTCTCTTTCGTGGAAAAGTATTTCGAACTTTCGGGCACTTTCCAACGTCAGTTGGACTCGTTCGATCCATTCAATAGCTAACTTGTTCCACATTCCAGCGCGCGGACAAGCCGAGTCAGACTTGCCGACCTTGCAAACACCCGTTTTCGCATTCCGTCGTGCCGGGAAAGACGGTGTTGAGAAACTATACCAGTGTTGATCGATGTTTGTATCTATGCATAAACGTCGTAGTCGTCTTCAGTTCCTTGACCAAAAGTAACATGTCGTCTGAATCCGACGGTTTCTTTTCCTTCCTTCTCAAGCCAGGCTCTTCCTTGCATCCATCGTTCTTGTTCGCAGTCGACTGTGCATTTACCGTCCTCTTTTCGGTCTTTGCCTGGTCAGCATACCTCACGAATGGCAATGTCCACTTCTTCATCCTGATGGCGATCGAGATTGCTCTCTGGGCAAGCGTGAAATGGTAATGTGCTATTTCTCCTTGTAATGCTCCTACTCAACATGCGACAGGTTCGTGCACGAACTGAAAACTCTGCCTGTCTCAGACTCAGAGGTCACTCCGAGTTTGAAAAAGGACCAATGACAACCACGTTACCCTTCATTCAATTCACCGCCGTGCCTTGTCGCTTCCTTCGTACCAACGCTTTGTCTGTCTGACGCTTTCTTGTGCTAATAAGAACACTGCTGAGACGTCAGCACTGCGATGTAGATTGAAAGGTTCGACGGGCTCACGTTCTCTTTCTGTTCCATCCAACCCTTCTCGAAACGATTGCGTCGTGTCGCTGTTGCTCCCTCCACCTCCTACAGGACCCAACGCTGCAAAGTGCTGTGCTTGGTCGATCACCTCTGTGAGACGCCCGCGGAGTGTCTAACAGAGGTCATCCTCTGAGCTAGGAGGTATCCCAACATGCAATGGCTACACACCTGCGTCAGAACCACCTCCATTTCACGGCCTTGACCTTCCGATAATCTAGAAGTGGGATTAGCACAACATTACAACATCCATTACAGTTCACACACATCTCCATGATCATCTTTCCAAATCCATACCAGAGCCCGCCCGCACCGACAAGTGTAGAAAGCTTGACGCTCCGAGGCTCTGCTCTTAGCGCATTCCTAACTCTAGTGCCGAAAGCTCCCGGTGTTGCCACATCAGCCCAGTCTCTGTAAGGGTCATGGAGTGAATGGGCGACCAGGTACCAATAGGCTCACGAATAGATAAAGATGTATGCTAGCCACATCGGAAGTGAGACCTTTGTTAAAGCCTTGATCTATCGAAACCCTTCACTCAGCGTGGTGATAACTGGATTATGGACGGGACCGTACATCTTTATCAGAGCCTCCGCCAAGATGTCCCATGTTGGGTACATCTATCTTGAAGGTGCATTGTACTTTCTGCAAAGTCCATTCAGCGACAGTCGATCTCGTAGATAAAGCACCCACTTGGTTTTCTGCCAGGATACCCTCGATCGAGAAGTAATCGTAATCCATGAGAAAATGGATACGGACACGCGTTTGATTACCCCCTCGACGCGTCGGTGGCGTGAAACTTTTCTCCAAGCCTAGCCATCGTCAACAACATGAACACGATCAGGCACTTTGCATTGCTCGCACGCCAGTCAGCGCGTCCAGCATCATGGGGCCACGCATTTCGGTGTCAACGCTCGTTTTCGTTCACGTCTCGCGTCCATGCAAGAATAAAAAAGCCGTCAGAGCTCGGCTTGAGCCTAGGCAGCTTCGAAGAGGTGGCAAACATGCCCGCCATGCGGAAGCTGTTGAGCAGTCCAGAAGCCGTGAAGGCGCTAGACGAGATCCAACAGCTCATGCATCAGAAAGGTACACGCGCCCTATTATGTTGACTGCAGGGAATTTAAATTGTACAGGCGTCGACCCGACCACAGGCCCGACGACGATGCAGCTGTTCCAGCTTTTTTCTACTGCAGAATTTCGCCAGGCAGGTAAGAAACTCAAGGAGGAACTCGAGAAGGCTGGTGTCGATCTGTCAGACCCAGTAAGTTCGATCGAATGAATGTGACCCCGTAAGGTTGTTTGATCGTATATTCGCAGGAACTATTGAGTGCATGGAAGAATCTGCAGAAGAAGACAGGAGGTAATTGACCAGCCCTGACTGAGGAGACTGCTACTGGTTGGGAGCTTCCCGGGACCGAGTGTCTGCTGCGACTTAGATTATGCATTGACTACATAGATTCCAAGTCTTGCTAATTAGACGTTTACTCCTCTTTTGATATGACCACCGACCAATTAACGTCTTCGCCTACCACGGCGCCTGAACATCCCCTTCCTGCTACACATTTCTATTCAGTCGAGTATCCAGGTTATGTGCAGCATTCTTCCGTTCTGTTAGCAGTTCGCAATCTAGGCGGCATGTCCAGGCTCGAGAACGCTTTCAAGCGCACCGCCGCGCGCAACGAAGCTTTGTTGGAACTAAATCTCCGCTGTGGTAACCCTTATGCACATCCAATACCTGGAGATGTCGTCGGGACCGGCAATATTTCAGTCAAGGTCACGAAAAGAAAGCGTCGGCAGCCAGACCATGATGGTGTCGTTGGAGAGTATACTGCAGAACCGTTGGGCGTCATATTCAAGACCGCTCGGTTTCGCAGCAAGTCTGGCTGTTATCATAACAATGGCGCGTATTCACTACGGGGACAGGTATGGCGGACTATCAGTTTCAACCCGACATGTCGGATCCTATCGCGCAGTTGCGGCTGGCAATGGACAGAATGGATGGTAAGCCGAAGATGGTACAACCATAGAAATCGCACTGACGTATCGGCAGTCGATGCCATTCGGCAGTACGTCATCCCTGAAGAGAAAGAAGACTATGTTCTCTCTTCTCCGGCGGGTGATGATCCCAACATTGATCCAGGTCTTGTGGAAAATGGCGGACCATCCGTTCCACGGAGTAATTTGAGGCTCTTTCCACCGCCGATATTCAGTCGCCAGGGCATTCCTCAAAACTACAAGTGAGTCGTCTGAACTTCTCTCCGCGGCATTGGCTCGACAATGAATAGTTTCAAACCGAGCGCTGCCTCGATAATTGCTACCGTCACCAACGAAGAAACCGGTGAGGAACGGAAGCGGCTCATCAATAAGGGTCGTTGGAAGGGATATGGTCCCGCAACAGTGACATTTGGAGATCTCAATGTTAGTTGCTCTCCTGGTTCGTTGATTTTCGCCTTACGCTCCATAGGTCCCAGAAAATCCGATTCCTGCCGTGCAACAAGCTCAAAATCAAGTAAAAGTGGAGCTCCTCGAACGCGTCACGCAGGTCGCACCAGTCTGTCGAATTTTCCCAACAGTGTAACTAATGCGCCTGTTAGCTCGTGCAAGACCGTCCAATCTGGACGCGTGCTGCCCTGTATAATCAATTCAGTCCTGCTGAAGTCAGAGAGATACACAAGTGAGGTTTCCTTGTCTATTCTTCGCATCATCTCACGCTCTGCAGCTCCAAGGTCTTACTCCCTCTTGTTTGCTATACGTTCCAGGATGGGCCCTGGCGGGATACACTTATCCGCCTCAAATATGACCCAAGGAAGAACCCAGAAGCTCGGTTGTAAGCGTTTGTTAGGGAGCGGGTCACCAACTCTCCTCACAAACCGACAGCTATCAGCGAATTTATTTCCGTAACGCAAATCATCCAATGTCGAGGGTCTCCATTGTCTCCCGCAGACAGGAAGGGAGATCAGCTACCGCATATATCACCAGGTCCGTTGAACAAGAAGAAGCACTAGAGGTTGAGCGACGGTGGGTACTACTTTTCTTCTACTCGGACGGTCCATGACTCCGTCCCTGTTTTCAGCAAGTCGCACGTATTTGATGGTGTCACACTCACCAAGGAAACGGCGGCTTTCCAGCTTTGCGACATATGGGACCCGATGCTGAAAGACATGATTGAAAGTGAGGACGACTTGCGGGAAACTTGTGACGTAAGTATCCACTGCGCCTGCTTCCGGGCTCCTGCTTCACTTATTTCAGGAACGAGATGGGTGGTACAGTGCGCACGCGTTTGAAAGAATCAAAATCGTCCTCCGTCACAAATTCTTCTCCTTGCTACAAGGTTACGTAGCGACTCAGGAAGAGTGCGAAGCTCTACTCGAGGAAGATACGTCGGGTAAGAAGACCCAGACCACTCGAGTCAAGAAACTCAAATATGGCAAACACAACATGGCCAAGGGGGCGCTTCGACCTGAAGATGCAGCAGTAAGTTTCAGTGTTGCTTCCCTACCAAGATTCATTTCATTTTCTTGGTATATTTAGGCTGCGAGGTTGCAAGCCGCTCTAGAACGCAATGCGAGGAACTTACAAGCGAGTCGGAGGGAGAAACACGGGGATAATTCGCATACACCGGAATCTCGATCATGATGGAACGACATTGAAATGCGATGTTCTTACTTTTGTGGCCTAAGTCATACCGCATGGCTACGATAGGTGATACATATGTCGAATGATCTACACGTCTGCGATCCTTGGTCATCGCAACGCTGTGTGGGATGGCGGAAGTAACCGTTTCGATCATGATTTTTCACTTTGCTCTGCACGTGCTTTTCGCTGGTACGGTATTAGACAAGACCATGGACAGGGAAAAACTGGGCGTACAGATCCAACGAGTGCGAAGTGCGCGTTCCGACGGAACTATGTGATAAGATGAGGGTCATTTATCGCACGAATCGGACAGACAATGATAGCACACCTTGGGGTCAACCTAGAGAAAGAGAGCTTTAATATCCGAGAGGGTATGGACAGAAAGGATGAGTACACACCCCCTTCAATGAGCGTGTCCGCTTAGTTTGCGGCCGTTTGATGCCATTCCGATGGGCCTTGCGGCTCTGGTTGTGGTTGGTGTGGCTGAAAAGAGGGTCGACACGAATTTCAAGCAATCCAGGTCCTAGGAGGGCTCACTTCTTGGACTTGGCCATAACGTCGACTTGAGGGGTTCGGGACTACACTGTGATTGGGTTGGGGGTAGCTGTGGCTGAAAAACTATACAGTTTGTACGCGGCAATTCCCGGCATATTTAATGTGGATTTGATCAAATTATCTGTTGGAGACTTGGAGTACTAGTGTCGATTTGCCCAGCCGCCATGCTCAACCCTCAGGCCAAGTGGTAGAGATGGGTGTAGCCAGATTTTCAGCTCTTTCTTTCTTGTGGCCAGCCAGTCCAGCAGCTCGCAAAACCTAATATTACTAGTAGATCGCAACTGACTCGCGAGATATCTCCGACAAATCTCCGAGGCACTTATTCTAGGCGAACCATCTGAATCTTATCAAGTGCACGTCTCGTTTCCTTGAATTCGGCTCCGAACTGGCGGCGAGAGGAACTTAGTAAATGATAATGTTTTCAGTTTAGTGTCTGTGGCGCGGTCGGCCGAGTCACCAGGATCGGCCGAGATCAGTGATGGGTTAAATAGCCGGTCACCGGAAGCGAATTCGCAACAAGATTGAAAGCACTCTTTCTTTGTTATCCACACCGCTGTTATACTCTGCGCATCAGCATGCCAGCACCCGTCACTGGGCCCCGCACCCTGTATGATAAAATTTGGGACGACCATGTCGTGTGAGTGATGGTCACACGTATACAAGTCGCAATGGAGCTTACTTCCCCCCAGCGATGCAATGGAGAATGAATTGGCCCTTATCTACATCGATCGGTACGTGTATTGGCCCCCAGAATGAACCCGATGACGAGCTTGTCTTGCAGTCACCTTGTTCACGAAGTCACGAGCCCTCAGGCATTCGAAGGACTGTACGTTCCATATCCACTCGCGTCGACTCGTTTGCTGATAGTGCTGGCAGGCGATCAGCTGGGCGGAGTGTTCGTCGGCCAGATTGCACCCTGGCGACTGTCGATCATAACATTCCGTGAGTAACTTCTGCACCGGCAGCACTATCGGATCAAAATACTCATTCGGTAAAAGCACGATATCGCGCAAGAACTACAAATCCGTCGATACCTTTGTCGCCGAAACCGACTCTCGCGCACAGTGTCAGGCCGTTGAAGAAAACGTAAAAGAGTTTGGACTCACGTATTTCGGACTGGCGGACCGACGTCAGGGTAGGCCCTTATCTTCTTCCGGCAACGCTTTATTTCTCATCGAACGATAGGGATCGTGCATGTTATCGGACCCGAACAAGGTTTCACAGTGAGACGCGTTTCATAGATATTTTTGGTACTGGATACAATACTAATATCACATAGCTTCCAGGTATAACCTGCGTATGTGGTGATTCACACACCTCCAGTACGTTCGTAATTTCAGATCATGTCAGTTGTTCACGTATTCTTTACATAGCCCATGGCGCATTTGGTTCTTTGGCGTTTGGTATTGGGACATCCGAAGTCGAGCATGTCCTTGCTACTCAAACTCTCCTGCAACGCAAGGGGAAGAACATGCGCATCACTGTGGACGGCGACCTCGTTGAAGGCGTGTCCTCGAAGGACGTGATCCTGCATATCATCGGACTCATCGGAACGGCTGGAGGCACAGGACACGTTATCGAATATGCTGGCTCTGTTTTCCGCAACTTCAGCATGGAGGCTCGTATGAGCGTCTGCAACATGAGCATCGAAGCTGGTGCCCGAGCTGGCTTGGTTGCACCTGATGAAATCACCTTTGATTACCTCCGCAATCGTCCTCTGGCTCCCAAAGGCGAAGCGTGGGACCGTGCTGTTGCTTATTGGCGTACCCTCAAGAGCGATGACGGCGCAAAGTTCGACACAGAACTGAAGATCAATGCAGCTGATATACCACCCACTGTTACGTGGGGTACATCCCCCCAGGACGTTGTTCCTATCACTGGTTCTGTACCAGATCCGGCAAAAATGGACCCAGCTAAGCGGGCTGGTGCAGAGCGGGCCTTGACTTATATGGGTCTGCAACCGAATACTCCTATGGAAAACATTTCCTTGGACAAAGTCTTCATTGGTTCCTGCACCAATAGTCGTATTGAAGATCTTCGCTCTGCTGCCCGAGTCGTCCTGGCTGCCGGACCCGACGCGAAGGTGTCACCGAACGTCCAAGCCATGATCGTCCCTGGGTCAGGGCTAGTTAAGCAACACGCAGAAGCAGAAGGATTAGATACCATCTTCAAGCGTGCTGGTTTTGACTGGAGGGAAGCTGGATGCTCTATGTGCTTGGGTATGAACCCGGATCAGCTGGCGCCCGGCGAGCGCTGTGCTAGCACGAGTAACCGCAACTTTGAAGGTCGTCAAGGCGCTGGAGGGCGGACTCATCTTGTCAGTCCTGCCATGGCAGCGGCTGCAGCCATCAAGGGAAAGCTCACCGATGTCCGGAAGTTGTTGGGTTCAACGACCGAGACGAAAGCCACTGAAGCGTCGCATCTGAAACAATTGAGTCCACACGAATTCTTCACAGACCCTGTCCTCCCTCCCCCAGAGCCCCAACCCCTCACCCACGCATCCGGGACCTTTTCCGCAGAGCTCCCTGGGTCTTCGAGTTCTAGTGTTGAGAAATTTATCATCGTCAAGGGAGTCGCAGCACCGTTGCACATGTCCAATGTCGACACAGATATGATCATTCCAAAACAGTTCCTCAAAACGTTGAAACGTACCGGACTCTCTCATGCGTTGTTCTATGCCCTTCGCTTCGATCCCAAGACAGGAGAGAAAGCGGACTTTGTCCTGAATCGTGCACCATACGACAAGGCAAGAATTCTCGTGGTTAGCGAACCAAACTTTGGTTGTGGTAGCTCTCGCGAGCACGCTGCGTGGAGCTTGTGAGTCCCCCCTACCACCGTGACTCCGTCATCTGAGGCTTGACAATCATGAATTGCAGGAATGACTTTGGTATTCGTAGTATTATCGCCCCGAGTTTTGGCGAGATTTTCCGGAGTAATGCTATGCAAAATGGCATGCTCCCACTGACACTCTCTCAAGCGGAGTGCAAAGATCTTGCTGCGGACGCGGAGGCGGGCGTGGAGCTCGAGGTCGACCTCGAGAAACAGGAAGTGAGGCGAGGTAACGGCAAACCCGTGATTTGCTTTGCGGTGGATCCATTCCGGCGCCACTGTTTGTTGAATGGCCTGGATGACATCGCACTGACGTTGCAGAAGGAAGACGCCATTGCCTCGTTTGAACAAAGCAGGAGCGCAGTTTGGCCGTGGCTGGATGGGTTCGGATACAAGGGAAATAAGATCCCAGTTGTCCCGACAAAGGCGACTAAGAAAACGGAGTGGTGAAAGCCCTTGCCAGGCGATGTATATTGTACTAATAGATGTCAGAAAGAAATATTACGGATCTATGTATATTGGGCGCTACTGCATCCGAGACTGAGTTGAGACTTGTGGTTATTTACATGGTAATGCACTTCAAAGCTTCCACTATAATCCTTCTTCCTTTCGAGTGTGGCTCTGGGATTTTCCTCAGAACTGGTTATTTCAGTCGCACATGCCTCCACCGACTTCAGCCTCCCCGATGGTCCTTCCCGTCCCCCAGTCACAAAAACCTCAACCCAAGCTAGGAAACGTAATAGACGCCTCGCACGCAAAGAGGGAACCACAGCACGGTGCTCGCAGGGCTCCACTCCCATCGAAGCAAACGCAGGTATCAGAGCAGCTCTACGCTAAGAAAGTGCCTCATCGCTCTAGCAAACCAATCATCAACTGGTTACAACGCAAGCTCGGCGGGTCAGGCAGGGCCAGGATTTCAGATGAAAATGCCTTGAAAGTCTCCCATAAAATCGTCCCCAAGAGTCATCTCGGCGTCGCGACAGCGCATGGTTCACGGTCTAGCGGTCGATCCATCTCTTCTCCTCTGCCGCACGTCAACCCGCCGGTATCGCAGCGGCAGGGTACCGTCCATTATCACAGGAGGGGGGTTTCGTCTGCAGTGTCGCACCGACGTACCATCTCCCTCAATGATGCGGAGACGGACCTTAATCAGTCTCTTCACTCTGGTGACGATGATTACGTTGATGCTTCCACCCGCCATTCATCTCTAGCTCGCGATTCTATGTGGTCACCTGCGAGTGCTCTGGAGGCCGACGAGGACGCATCGCTGCGTCCTCTACCTCCTAGCTCCCCTCCGTCACCTTCCCTTTCCCATTCCTCGTCATCCTACATTTCTCATTCTCGCACGTTCCGCAGTATTGCAGCTAGCACTAAGCCTACCACTGTCCTCAGTATTGATCTGCCACCCGCTGGCATTGGCCACATTGCTCAGGTTCCTGTGACCCCGGTATCACAGGTCTCGCCACGTCATGCACTTCATGCCCGCTCATCTTCCACCGGTACTAATGGTGGCCTGGTTGGTAGTGGTGCATCTGTCACGTTCTCTTCCCTTACAGCATCCCCTCAATCCGTCTCACATCCTCCTTCTTCCATAGCACATGCAAATCTCGCCTCTGGACTATTAGGACTCAATGTTCATGGGCTTCAAGCACCACTTCATACGGCACACCATCCCCGAAATAATCCGCGTCCCTCTTCACCACCTCTTGATAACGCCTCGATGCTGACGCTGGCTTCTTCGGCATATGCGATGCCCGGCTCACGCATGACCATCGGTTCGTTGGGGTCCGCGACTTTGTCTGGTTTACTTGGGGGCGGCGACTCCATCTCTCACCTCGGAGGTAGTGTGCTTGGGGACCCAGAGGGGGAAAATACTAGCCAGTTTCTTCTTGCCGATGACGATCGCTTGGATGTGGATGGGGAGCGAGATGTGGACGCCAGTCTCCGTGCCCTCAGACCTAGGAGCTCGAGGAGAGGTAGTTGGGATAGTGAAGTCAGTGGCTGGAGCGCTAAGATCCTCGGAAGTTGTCCAGGCCTGACCGCGGGGAACAAGAGCATGTGGACAAACTATAGTGTGAAAACTGGCGGGCCCGAGGATGCGGATGACGAGAAGGTTAATGAAAACGTGGTTGACGGTGGTACATGTGCGGAGTCGCCATCGGAGCTTGAGGATCAAGGGGGGCATCTGAGAAGCGAGGAAGTTGGCGGAGATGGCGACGGGAAGGAACCAGAGTCGGAACGCCCTGGAGTTCGAGCACGTGAAGAAGATGCACCTTCAACATTGGGACGGTCGACAGGTACTGCGGCCTTGAGAACCCCGCGTACAGGTGAAGATTGAAACATATGTGTGGCAGGGCCATTGGTGAACATTTCCTTTTTTACTTGGCGCCGAGTCTCGTGTTGCCTGGGTGCTATGCTTTCTTGTTACCTCCTGTGAGGAATATTATCAGTCTGTTCGATCATACTTTGCACTGTGCACGTTGTGCACTATCTTCCTTTTTGTCTGTTTAGCACATACACAACGTCCTGTGTTTACTGGTAATGTTGGTACTCTCGAACATATAGCCTGTACTTAACTTTATTTGGCTCTGCGCCCTGTCATTTATGTAATTGGTGCAGGATCGATTCAGTAACAACTTGAAACAACCTTCGATTACGGTGGTAGTGTGTTTCTGCAACGTTAACTTGGTCTCACCTCTTTCCATCAAAAGATGCTGACCGAGTTTATCCAAAGGACTTACTCTGAGCTGTTGTGGAACTGTTCACTAGATACTCTTCCGCGATACTTGTGGAACCTTACTGCAAGTCATGCGAGGTTCAGATTCGACAAGCTCACCCTCGCCATACTATTCGTCACACCGGGTGTCGACGCGAGCTGCCCAGACTATTCTACGTATTCACAGGTTACTTCCAACTACGTTGTGTTTGATACCTAATAACAGCTCTCCAGACACCTCATGGTAATCCTTCTCTTGGTCCTTTGGAGTTGCCCTACATGCGGCCTGAACCGGCGTGCCGTACTTTCAACAGTACATCCGTCGAGGTGGATTTCAAGCTCTTTCTGAGGTCCACTAGATCTTATACGCTCATTTATAGAAAGTCATTTCAGATATGAATGCGCGTTTAAGGGATCCTGACATCGCACGTCTGTTCGAAAACACTTTCCCAAACACTCTTGGTGAGTGTCGCTCTAATGAGTCTCCTTAATATTGAATGTGCTTTACAAGATACTACCGTCAAATACTTCAGCGAGGTATGTAGTAGTCGAAATGTAGGTAACCCTGAGAGTTAAGTTGGCACATAGGAAGAGAATCTGGCCTTCATCATCACTGGAGACATTACGTACGATTGACCCAATGCAGAGAGAATTCTACTAACGCCATTATACTAGTGCTCACTGGCTCCGAGACGCTGGAAACCAGGTTCGTGGCTGAAGCCGAGAGTTCCCCGTACATTCACAAAAGTGGTCTAGTTTGCTCAATATAGTGATCTCTTGTCGACAGACCCGGAGCTTGCTACTCTTGTCAAGGCTGTAATCAATAATGAGGCGCGATATATTTCCGCACATCCCTATTGTGGTGCTTTCCAACCACCTCCAGAAAGCGGTTTACCAACCTCCGACAACGCCTGGGCCGAAAAGGTAGCCGTTAATCCGTGAGTTACTTCTCAAGGTACTTCACGATCAGGAGTTGATCGACCGACCGATCGTGTCAGCCCTATCGACAGCCAAGTTGTGTTTGAATGCAAGGTACGTCTTGAATGATTCTGCATTGAGATGATCGAAGCTTCACAAACATCTGTGTCATACAGTATGAACTCGACTCGTTGTGCAGCTTCATCAAATTATCCGCTTCTTATTACCGAGCAACGAAAGACTCATCGATGATGAATGTCAATTGCAAGTATCTTTCTTCTTCTCCGATCGTCTGTCAATCAACACCGGTACCCGCATGTAGGGCTATCTGCGGTTGACGAGATCTTCCGTGTTATAAACGAACAGTCTCAGCCCTCGTATGATGCCAACTTCGACTTCATTTCGTATTACAACTGGACTGGGCTTCCGGGGTCGCTCGCTGGTCCGATCAACAATGGCGGGAATGGCGAACCAAAAGGATACACAGGTATGGTCGGGACTAGTCACCGTCCTTCCGATGATTCGTCCTTCTATGGTGAGTTCATGACAATGGTCTTGCTTCTAAACCAGCCGACCAAATGTATTAGCCTTCCTTGTTCCGGCAAATGCCATGCTCAGCGTCGAACTATCCAACCTGGCCACAGTACTCGACGACGTTGATATGGCACCTAATGTCAGCGCTCAGGCCAGGCAATGGAGTCAGAGAATCAGAGATGCCATTTATGAACATGGTGTAGGTTGCAACGCTGTATATTACAACCGGTGCTAACAGATGTTGTTGGTTCAGGTCATCGACAATGTCTTTGCATACGAGACCAATGGTGTGTTTTAGAAACGTCGTTGGTCAATCCTGATCTGTGGTCTAGGTCTTGGCTCCGTCTATATGATGGACGACGCCAACGTTCCAGTGAGTGAACCTCTTTTCGTCCGAGTGGATGCATGTGAACCCCTTTTAGTCCCTCCTTTCACTCCCTTACCTAGGATTCCTCGACAGGAATGACTTACCATATATCAGGACGAAGAACAAATTGATCTCTCGCCAGAACCCTTATTACGCCAAGGGTCAAAGCTTCAGTGGCATTGGGTAAGTGATCCGAAATTGTGTGGAATTACTCTCAATTATTTATCCACAGTGGTCCCCACATTGATGCATGGAACCCGTGGCCCATGTCACAAATTGCTCATATATTCGGCAGTGACGACGACGAGGAAATTCTGGAGTCGTTATACATGGTTGTGAACGTGAGTTCTCTCATTAGATACCTTTTTTTATTATGGACCAACCAAATGTTGCCAGAACACTGCGGGACTTGGTTTGATTCACGAGTCAATTAACATTTACAATGGAGAGTATACTCGGTCATGGTTTGCATGGGCCAATAGCTACTTTAGCGAGATGATCTTGGACCTGGCAAAGCGAAAGCCCCACCTGTTATTTGACAGTGGTGAGCCTTACGCACCAGGGCAGGATGTACCGGTTCCATAAGATGTGAATATCGAATGCCTACATTGTCTTTGCGGAACAAAGGGGTCCCGCGCCCATTGCAACCTTATTCATTAGCACAGCCACTGCTGTGGTTTTGTGGGCACTGGTTATATTCTCGTCGATGAAGTTCGATTGACGCGTAAGGCAGGACGTACTTTTGTTTCTTTTTCCCTTCCTTCCATCCATCGTTGCCCCGTGTCCAATTCATGTCCTTCATACCCCACGAGATCGGAACTCTTATAGCTGTCGTACTCAAGGCGGTATGGGACTTTGTCGCATCCTTCGTGGCCATCTTTCTGACGGAAAGATAGAGAAACTTGCCCAATAAAAGGCATATCGGGAAACAAGCTCCGTATTGCCTGTTGACGCTGAATGAAGAGAGACGGCGAACCAAAGTGATCAAGCGTGGTGGCCAGCACCCGGAGTGGGACGAGGAATTCAGGTTTACCATATTCGAAGACGTAGAAGCTGGTCTCGTCCGGGCCTCCCCAGGGAGCGATGTCCCTCCACCGTTACCTCCAAAGAGGAAGGGTCCCAAGAAGATTAAAGGCGGGAACTTTATGAGGCTTCAATGCTACGCAGATGACGCACGCGATCCAGATTTTATCGGAGAGACGCTTGTTGATCTCACCGAGGCTTTAACAAAAGGCGAAACTGATGGTAAGATAGCTGGTGGTGTCAATCACGGTCGATCTTGTTGACTCCACTCCAGAGTGGTTTACACTTCTGAACAAAGACAAGTACGCAGGAGAAGTTTATCTCGAGCTGACGTTCTGGTCGAATGTGTGTCGTGAATGGAGTTGAGTTGGGGCCACGCTTATTTTTTTCATCTTATCAGGAACCCCCGCCAGAGAAGAAATCCTCTCGAAAGCCGACGATATCAAACAAGAATTATGGTGGACCTGGTTCATTTGTCCCAGCGGATGGTGACTCTGCACTGAAAGAAGGTCGACCGGTGCCAGCTAGCGCTGTTAATCAGCTTGATTCTTTGCCCTCGTCCCTGCGCGTCTCTGGCTCGTACCCTGATTTGTATGCCCCCCCTTACGAGCAAAGGAACGGGACGTTGCCAGTGGATCAGATGGTCAGTGATTTTGCAGAGCTGGGCGTGGTGGATCAGCGATCGCGGGACAGCTACGCAGTCAGTTGCCTTCCCATTCTCGTATGCAATGCCCCCTGATTCGCGTTCTTGGTCCTTTGAAGCAGACCCTGCGGCCGTCGACCTCCGCGGGACTACATCCGCTAACGCTGCCTAATTCACAGTCCTACGAACAGCAACAAGGTCGGATAGAAGGTTCTGGCTTTGTGTACGACAATGGAGCTACTCCAACCACCTCTCAGTCCCGTCTTAGCTTTAGTGCATCTTACTATCCAACTTATGAAGACAGATCAGTCTCCAGCCATCCTCCTTCAGCCCGGAATCATGGTCCCAGATATAGTATGCCTACCTCGTCGTCTGGTTTTGCACCCCTCTCCACGTCGTCCAGCTATGCACGGGCGTCGTACTCCCCTGAACCCTCAGCATACGGTGTTCCACAGGGATTTGCATCCCATTCTCCATCTCCGAATCCATCTCCACATGCAGGATATTCCCCTCATCACACACATCCTTTGGTTGCTCCGCCTCCACCACCACCAAGTGTTGTGCCTCATCGTATCTCTCATTCATACAGCAATTCACAAGTACCCGACTACCATTCATACCAACTGACGCCTTTGGGTCACGAACAAGTTGCACCATTCCCCACGCAGTCCGCAGAACATGGTGGTCCGCTTCCCCCACCCACCCCAGTTCATTCGGCACCTCCTCAGATGTACTCAGCGCACATATCTACTACGCCGTCACCACCTACTGCAACCCCGCCTCCTCTCGGTTCCTCTGCTGGATCGAGACCTCTGCCGCAGCCAGGACAATTCCAGCGAGATCGTCGATATTCGGTAGCGATACCGCCGTCCTCAAGTTTCCCTCAACACGTTGGCACAGGTTTTCCGAACAGCGGATCCCGTTCTCCAGTTCCTGCTGTTCCTCCACGATATCACCGCATACCCTTTGCGCCTGGCCATGCACCCTTAACTGAACCTGTGAACACTCGTCCACCTCCACTCCCTGTACCTCCGTCCCAGATGCAAGGAAATCCTCCGAGGCAACCGGCATTGCCTCAACCGCCCCTTGGATATCATGTATATCAGTCACTTCCACCACCGCCGCCGCCACCTTTGCCAAATCCACACCAACATGCGCAACTTCCTCCGAGCACTTCATCGCCCTCGGGCAATAAGTCACATTTCCAAGGAGTTGCGCAGCGACCATCTCCACCATATGGCTATGGACAACCTCTCCCGACCCCTCCTGTCCTTGAGGACTGGCAATGAAGCATTTTTTTAGTAACATACCCGCACCAATTATGTTGTCTCTCCCATCCGCCGCAAGTGAAGTCATAATTCAGCTTGGAAGTAGATGGGCCATCGATTCATCAATACCGACTGGCGATCAAGATTTCAGGTGCTGGGTTTCATCATTCCACCCACTCGACCGGCGTCATGACGTCGACGAAATGTAGCACGTAAAATAAATGCGATCTATATATCAATCCTGAGTCTTATCCGATGCAGCCTCTCGTCTTGTTCTTTCTTCTCGCCAACGAGAAATTGCTGTCTCCGTAGGTACCATACCCTGGCGAGAGAGTTCCATGACGGCGAGTCTACGGATGGCGCTTTCAGACTGCCGAAGCTCGGCTTCATGAGATAGTAGTGCATTGTCTGCACCGACGACCAGACCGGCTGTTACGACTGAGGAGGGGACGTGAGAACGACGACAGCGGCACCCTGCAACAAGAACTCACATAAAGTGACGAGAAACGCCTTGAACGGAAGGGTTTGGCGTCTGTTCGTGCGAGACAAGGGTGTCGGAGGCAAACGTGGGTCAGAGATGGAAGGTCCGGGTACTAGATAGTGGTGGAACGTACCGGAACATCGGCGACGTATAGTGTGCGAGGGTGACGACGCCGAGACCGAGTGCGCCCATCTTGGCTGCGGCCTATTACACATCATGGGGGGTGGAGGATCATGATGTTTCTCAGCATCCCTCGGATTGGCGTGCCCAGTGAACGGCCAGAGGAGGCACGGGTGTGGACGACGAACCTTGGAGCCTTCGACTACTTGAACCATGAATGCGCGTTGGATCGCTTCATCTCGACGTGCGCGCTTTTCCGCCGTCGACATAGAGAAGAAGGTTAACGTTGAGGGATGTGTGATGTGGTTGCAAGTCGTCCTTGCCAGGTCCCCCTCACGCGTTGGGACCCGAAGATCACCGGTACACGGGCGCCTACGGTCACGTTTATCTCACAAAGACTCGTGCGATCCCACAGGCACAGGAACTCGGATACAAAGTAGAACTGCTGGACTAGTAGGTACGTAGAAAGAGCGTATCGAACAAGGATCTGTCGCGGGGATCTGGTGTCCATATCGCCCTCCGGAACATTCCGGGGTTCTACCCGCCCTTGAAGTCGATGTACGCAAGTTCGTTCCTCCGAGAACACGCTAACCAACGAGGACCGATGTCACGGTGTACAACCTGTGTCACAGGATTGTTGAAACATTGTTGCTGTAGCAGATGGATCAGCTCAATGGGGAGCTCGAAAAGAGTGAATGATACGGACAATCGCGACTTCTTCAGAAACGTTGCGGATATCCCAGAAACGTACCGCACCATTCTTATCCCCACACGCAACAAAGTGAGACCACGTGTCCGCTGATGGTGCACTCAGAAAAAGCTCTCCGGAAAAGACGTATATGTAGTTAACCTTTCTCGTACCGTCCACGGCTCTCCTCCATAATAAATCCGAACTTTGCGACTGCTCGAAGAGGTGTTCGATAGTCACGAACTTCAAACTGCGTTTCCAGGTGCGAAACCTGTGACGTGTAGGCTCAGCGAATAATACTGATTGGGAACTGGTTAAAATACCTCGAGCAAGGTGCAAAATGCAGAGTCGATCTTGTGCACATGGTATGGGGCACAAGACAGCCTGAAAGTTTTCACGACTCGTTCTGCAGACATGTCAAAGATAGAAACTTTGCAATCCGCTCCGGCAGATACAAGTTTGTGACTAGAGTCTAGGATCGGCAGGAGGGAGTAGATGGTGGAGGTGTGTTTTATGGCAAGCTCAACTGCCAAAGCACCAGAAAAGTCCTGTGCAATATCCCATATGTGCACACGATGATCGTAGCCACCGCTCGCAAATTGTAGAGGAGACATCAGGGATGTCACCGCACTTACACCGAATTTCTTCAATGTATTCCAATCACGGCGAAGTGCGATGGGTCGGGGGGCCTGGAAAAATGACAGTCAGAAAGTGTACCAGAAATGCTGAGCTGCGATGTTGACCGGACTTCGTCCCAAGTTCAGCAAGGAAATTTGACTTTGCTCTCGCGCATGACCAAGGACAATGACGGGGTTTCCCTGATGCGAAAGGATGCATGCATCGTCCACAAGCTCTTCAAAGGGTAAAGAGGGTGATAGAATAGTGTCCCATTTCAGCACACTGTTTGCGCCGAGCTGGTCGATAATACCATGTGCAGTAACAACGTAGGTGAAACCATCACTATTCAATAAACGACGGGGCTTGTCGAAAGAGCCAAGTGAGAGGGTCACGATATCACACCCAAGGGTGTGATCAGGAAGGGGTAGACTGATTGCTTCTGTTTCGCCTTCCGGTAATGCCGAGTGGCCGCGAGAGCAACTTGAACGAACCACGTCCACATCGAGGACATGGCCAGCAAAATGTTCACTTGTCTGGTGATCCTTCGTCGTGCGTGCAGGAACTGAGTCGCTGGCACGGATATTTGGCAGGGCTTGGTACGGATCACTGTTGCTACAGCGTTCGACAGGCATTCCTTCGGGTTGCACGCTGTCCCGTGCTGACGGCTGATCGATGTATAGCGGTCTGTCTCCCTCTGTCTCTGATGAGACCCCCGAGCCGCTGCTCAGGGGCGGGAGAAAGATGTCCATGCGACCAGAACGGAAGGTGGACCACCGAGTAGAATACCCTTCCGCAACAGAACTGTGGGAGACTGGATCAATCACATTCCTTGCCGGAATCGCCGCACGCGTCGGGACCTGGTGTGCAGGAAGAGGACTAGTGTCCTCCGATAGAATAGGGGAAAATGGGCCAAGGCTGGCGCGACTGGGTCCGGCCACATTGCTCTGTGGCAAGGTCTTGGAAATCCAAGGGGTTTGAGTTACGTGGGCGAGGTCACTGTAGGTGTCACGGGCTTTCGTCGTAGATGGAGTCATTGCACCCTGGCCCGTGGAACGGATACAATCTATGCCTGAGTGGACACTGACAGGGTGTCCTGTCAGTATGTGAGTGGGTGGATGGAGGGGTCTAGCGGGTGGCAGCGGGATCTGACGCTGCAAAGAACCTTCGGCATGATGCCCTGTGGACTGGATGTCTTGCCAAGCGCGACAGGTGAAACGGACCCTCCGGTAGCCGTCCAAAAAATTGAAGAACACGACGGAGAGGCGGCGACTGGTCTCTAGATTGAGTTTCTGGTTCTTCATCCATGCCTCACGTGCGCCGTGGCTCCCGGGCATGCCTTTGTAGCACTCGTGCGGAAGCTCGACCTCTACGACTACAAGCCCGTTCTCTGGTCTGTTGTTGCGGATGCTCGATGGGGGTGATGGTGGTGGCTGCCATCTAGACGAACCGGCGTTGTGGGGTGGGCGGGGGCATGACGGTGGTCGTCTGTATGCTTGGCGAGTGACGCGTACACGAGGAATGGACGTCGATCCCTTGCGAGCGAGGCGGACCTCGTTCGGTTGTGCATCCTCCATAGATCGAAAAGAAGGAAGAAAGATATTTGAGCTTGTTTACCGACGACACACACATGAACGACGGCGCTGGCAGCTCGAAGAGACCGCTATCGACGTTCTCCCCGCCGTCGTCCGTCAAGAGGGCCAAGTCAGAACACGACAACGCTAAACTAGCTTACTGTACCCCACCACCCGTCCCTCTTAGCGCAGCTCAAGGTGTCGAGCGAATCCCTCTTCTCAACCTCCCGGGCCGCCGCTTTCCCTCCGAGTTTCTGGACCGGCTAGCGAGCGAGCGCACAGAAACCCTCCGCGCACAAGGCAGGCATGTAGTGGGCTTGCCCGTGGTGCTGTGAGCCACCTCTCTTTGCCATCTCCTCAGTCACCATCGCTGATCGACAGAAAAGGAGCGACGGTATTGTCCTAAATTGGTACTCCAAATATCACATCTCAATGTTACATCTGCTTACCGTCTAGCACAGGGTTCGCCAAAGATCGAGCCCGGTCGCCGGTGGTGTGGGTTCGCACAAGGTCGATCATGTCCCTTGCGTCGTCCGTCGGAATGTTGACCGTCGGATTGGGAAACATGAGAACCACAAACCTCGTCCGGCGTCGACTGGCGGTGATTCCGGTGCTAGCGCTGCAGATGCTATCATCATCAATTCAGACGACGACATTAGCAGCGTTTCAACCCTTTCTCGTGCTGACGAGTCGAGGGGGCCACTATGCAGCCGTGGTACCTCCTCCAACCAGGCTGTAATCAATTACTCTGGCTCGGACGAAGAGCTACCATCTTCCATTCACTCGGAAATTCAACTACAAGATGACCGAACGGCCTTGCGCCTTTCTATAGCCCAAGAACTATTTCCAGAGCTCATGTCTGGTGTGTCGTCAGGTATGCCTGCAAGTGGTGCATTACCGGGGGACCAACCGGCAACCGCAAGGCTTGGCTCAGACCACACTTTGGATTTCGAGATTGATGAAGATGAATCAGACCAGGAATTGGATGGCATCGAGGACATCAATAGCAGTACAATCTCCGCTCGACACGCGAAACCACCGCCTCTCACGTCCCTGCAACCAATTAGGGAGCTGCTTGCGATGTGGAAGCGGCGAGGTGACCCTGACCGTGACGTGCCAGTCGTCACTCCGGAAGGATCACAGAAGCGGGGGAGAAATGAGTTTCTCGAGGAAGCTCTTGCCATCACAAGCAGCGAGAGCGACGAAGAATCGGTCCGCCAGACTTCTGATCCGCAGCTCAAAAGAGTGCCTTTACCTAAAACTGACTATGGGCGTGCTCGGCGACTCTTGGTGCCAGATTCTGCTGAGCTTCCGTTAGTTGCGGTCACTATGCGAGGTGATTGTCATTTCATAGACAGAAAGAAGAAGTGAGTGTGGGGACCACCGTCTTCCTGTAACTACTGATCGTGCAACAGGTTTCGGATAAGTGGCTACTCGCTTCCTAACCCCGGAGTCTTTCGGCATGTAGGAGACGTTTGCATGGTTGGAGATACCGTTGTTCTTGGATGTGACAAGGGCACCCATCAGATTTCACTCGTCTCTGTCGCGGTATGCATGTGGAGTCCTGTCTGTTCAGCGGGTGTGAGTCTCAATGGCACATGAACAGGACAAGCCACAAATGACCGATGTCACATGGTCCCCACACAGCAGTGGGCCGCGCTACCAAGATGTGCAGAAGAGAGGTGTGAGTCGCCTCACCTCAATACACGCCGAGGGTGGCTACATCAAATTTTTGTCCGGTGGCTACGATGGAACTATTCATCAATGGACGGCAGGCGTTGAAAAACTAAACGAGGCTCTTCCTAGGAAAGTCGTATCACATGGTGCCTGTATAATGGCGCTGGCATATCGTGATCGTGACCAATCGGTGGTGGCCTCAGCACAGAGGAGACTGCACATAACGGATCTTAACCGTTGCACGACGACAACGCATCCTCTGTCGAACGCCATCCAACAGATACACGTACACCCGCAAGCAGCGTACGTTACACTGCTGGAGGTGAGTGTTGTTGTTGGATGTTAGTGACGGTATCCCAACAAAGATGGTAGGTCCAGCACCTGGACCGCCAAATCTTGTTGTATGACAGCCGCAAAGGGAACTTTGACAGTGAGCCATGCCTGAGCTTTGGGCACCGCAACGCCAACAGCAAATTTTCGAGTGGACACGCGCGAGGCAGTGTTCATCTGGTTCACTTTACAAGGGCGACGGAGGACGGGCATGTTCTGCTCTGGGATTTTCGAAATAACAAGGTAGGAGCTCATTTGGTTGCCTACGGGAGGAGATGCGATGAACGGTCTGCCCAAAGAAGGCAGTGGTCGAGAGGTGTTTCCAACAAGCTGAGAAGGTGGTGCACACGATATTTGCGGATAGAGACATCGCTACGTATGGACAAGAGGTCGTCACGTTCTTTGAGGACTACTTGGCTCGCTAATGTACGTTTGTCGAGAACGTGAGTGGGGTGTGGCACGCCACCATGTTGCCACCATGCGCATGAAGTGGTTGTTGTCGCTTATTTGGTTTCACATACATACAACGCCGGAAGCCATGTCCAAAGGTCAAGTCCACTTGGTTGTCCGTCCCGTTTTTTTTTTGCTTGCCCGCCCAGTGCTCTAATTTCGTGTAGCGTCTGTTGATTGGTGCGGGAAAGGCCTCGCCAAGTCCTCCGGTCGGCCCTGCGCTGGGGGCGCGCGGTGTAAAATCCATGGACTTTTGCAAGGAGTTCAACGCCAGAACGGCGCACATTGAACCCGGTGTGCCCATTCCGACGATGATACACGTTCAGCCGGACAGGACATTCACCTTTACAACGAAAACGCCACCGACGAGCTACCTACTGAAGCAGGTCTCCGGGCTGGAAAAAGGACCGGGGCGTCCCGGACACGAAGTATTGGGCACTATCAGCCTCAAACACGTGTACGAGATTGCGAAAATCAAGGCTAGAGACGAACACCTAAAATATCTGAAACTTGAGTCGATCGCGAGCACGGTGATTGGGACCGCGCGGACGCTGGGGCTGGAGGTGGTGCGGTGACGCTGTGACGCAAGGAGAGGTGCGCGACTAGCAAGGTCGCGATGCAGAGTTGCTTATCAGGCCGGCAGGTACGGGGGACGTAGGTACCAGAGCGTCATTGTAATGGGGGAGATTAATGAAGAGGCGCGGTCGCGTCATGGATGAGGGCGAGCAAGGTTAAGTTGAAGGAGGTGAATTGCGTTGTGCTTGATCTGAGATGACTTGAACAGATTTGGGTTGATCGCTGGCAGCGTTTCGCTGTGTTTTTGCCAACGGGCCATACATAACATATGTGCCATGCTGTTGACACGCCCAGTTCGTCCACACCTCACATGCACTCCTCCGACACGTTCTCTTCTTCTCGCTCGCCACTCTTCCTGCCTTTCCGGGACGCTTCCCTCCCGCGTGTCCTTTTATCAACCGCGTGAACCTCCTCTTTCCGCCGTCCTTTGCCACGACTTGTACGTCTTTGCTTATTCTTGTTCGTGATTCTCACCTCCCAATACCCTTTCGAGCCTTCGGTTATCTATCCCCGTTCCCCTCCCGGACGGCACGTCGCGTACCACATCTCTCAGCATGGCGGCTACAACGCCAATCCGCATGTTCCATGGGTAAATCGGCGCGCTTATGTCCACCGCGTGTTGTTCCTCGATCATGTCGGCCTCGAACTGGCTGCCCCATCGGACTTTACTCCACTCAAAAGACTCCAGAATCTTAATGAATCTGGCTTCTTGCGACAACACGTTTGTTGCCTGGTACTCTCATTCTTGATCTGTCACAACCATGTCCACGTTGCCCATAATTCGTCATAGAGCGACGAAAAGGAAAAAAAAAAAAAAGAAAAAAGAAAACAAGTCCGGTTTATGAAAATGTTATTCGAAACTCGCCCTATAAAGAGTCCTGTCTGTCCGTTCGGTGCTCGTTAGAGTTGGCTCATCTTACCTCCTCTTCTCCACAAGTCTTTCTCCCGTTCGACCCCTCTGCTCTCGCCATGGCCGCTGCGACAAACGACGTTTTATCCTGGACGAACCAAGACCCCCGTGAAAGTCAACTCTTCAACACCTGGGGTGTCCTCTACCGCTTCGCGGTTCGGTCCTTTCCTTGCGCCTTCGTTTCCCCGTCCCTGATAACGCGTTCCAGACCGTGGTCAACGGCAGCGGGCAAAGCACTACCACTCTTTGGCGGGCCGTGCGCGCCAACAGGGAAGATCGCGTCGCAAAGCTCGAATGGGCTTCCAATGGCGGTCTTGGGCGTGCGGTGATTGGCAAAGTAAGACAATGCAATCGGAGGAAACCCTGTGCACGTTGGCTGATCATATATTCTTGTTTTCTTCTACCAGAACGCGGTGCCGATGGCCGACCTCGTCCGCCCTGATCCTCGCTACCCGGTACGTAACGCCCGCGCAACGTTTTTCCCCACCGGATGCGACGCTCATTCCATCATAAAGGGTGCACGTATTTTTAACGCCCCCGATGGTCTGCAATATCGTTGGCGGCCGTCTTCTAACTCACCGGACATTTTGGTATGTTCCGAGCGCGGTCATTGCCGCATCCGGCTTGTAATTGATGTGTTCACAACTTGCAGCTGGAGGATCCCGCGGGAAATGCTGTCGCGTTCTTCCGGCCCACGAGGCCCACCCGGTATCAGATCGGGGACGTCTATGGAGAGCTGCACTTCCTCCGGAACGCGGGCGCGGGAACGATAGTGAGCTTTCTTGTCTAGCCGTCGCGTCCCTCGCGCTTATTCATGTTCCAGACACACCCGCCCATGATGGACACGGTAACGGTAACGGTCATGCTCTATCGGTTTTGCCAAGCATTTGGTCTTTGACGTCTTCGCACTTTGCTGCATCCACATTGTAAACTACATCGGTGACACGTTCCCATCATACACCTATCCATCGCGACTCGAACACATGTACCATAGTTGACACGCAATTCACTAAAATTTCATCCGCGACAGTCGGCGTTGCGTTTTGCGCAGTCATATGATACTAACATGACGCATCCATCGAGGTCACACAACACGGGTTTTTACGCTCACACGTGGGGAGTACACGATGCAAGGATGACACAAGGCCACCAACCTCTCACACAGGTCAGAAACGACGACATTCCATTTACGATCAATCGGCTGATAACACAAGAGGACGCCCCCAACCGAATCTCTGCCGCGTTGCCGTCAATATCTACAGCTTGGCCTGTATTCTAGCGTCCTCCTGTCCCCCCGCTGTCACAGCATCAATGATCTCATCGACCGTGCGGATGACCCATTCCGTGCCCTGGTCGCTCGACAGGAACTTGTCTTCCTCGTTCAGGTTCTCTTCGTCGCGTGCCTTGAGGAGACCGAAGACGTGACTGACCAGCTGAGGGCCGACCCGTCCCTCGGCACGCAGCGTCGCGATTCCGACAACCGAGCCCAAAGCCCGAGTGAGATTGCCTTGCTCCAGGTCTCCTCGCGGCAGAGGGGACAGAACCGTGCCGTAGGCCTGGATGATAAATTCTGAAATGAAAGTTGCAGATTTAATACTAATCAAACTCGAGGCACGTCACGTAAACGAGGCGAGGTGATATGAATGCCATCAACAGGACTCAAGGAGAACGGGGGAAAGAAAAAAAGGAAAAAGGAGGGGGGAAGGGGGGGTGGAAAGCAAGGCAAGGGGGAAGGGGGGGTGTAGAGATAAGGCCACGGGGCGAGAGATCAAAACAGAGTACGTACTGATGAAATCGGGGTGAAGAGACCCCAATTTGTGGTACAACTTGTCTGCATGAGGTTCGTAGATGGATCGCCACAAGTTCGTCCCTCTTTGGATGGTCGCCTCAACGTTCTCTGGGGTCGCTTCCCTGCGGTACGAGGAGCGCTTAGCTCCTTCGTCCTGCCGCGTCATCATCTCTCGTTCTCACCTGATTGAGTGCTTTCGTAAAGCAGCGTATACGTCGTCTTCCAGCCCGTCCTTTAAGCCCGTCAAGGACAGGATCGTCTAAATCATCATCATTCGATTTGGTCAGTGCTGCAGGGAGAACTTCCCCCCCCCCCTTTTCGTTTTGCCACACACGACTCACCCGAGGTACGCCAACGAAGATGACGCTCTTCAGAGCGGCCTCGCGCATCATGGCTGCCTTGTTCACGGCCTCGGTGAAGCACCTTCGTGTCGCTGGCTGGCTGGGCTCGTTCCTAGTTATGAAACGATAAAGATGCCCGACGGACGAGGGTCTGTTGATGGCAAGGAGTGTGCATGTCTGTCATTTCGGGTTCAATGGGGCACCGTTCGATCGGCAGAAAGGTCCGTATACTCACCGAGAGGACGAGCCAACCGTTCTCTGCATTTCGTTGCTTGGCCTCATTCAGCGTACCCGTGAACACACGGTGAAGCGTTTCTACTGGAGGACTGTGCCATGCCTCTGGGTTGCGCAGAGTCAACAACTGTTTGACCGCGGGAGGAAGGTGTTTGACCATTTCCGCAGGGAACAGAACGACGGGGGAGTGTACTGTATCTTTCACATCCAGGGCACTGTTTTTACGTGAACGAGTAAGAATAGTCTTCCACTCTCAAGCTGAGCTATATTTTGATCGGATAGACTCGCACGATGAATCATCACAAGATTATGGCAATTTCGACGTGATCAACTCGTTCAACAAGCCAATACGTGGGTCGGCAACAGGTGCATCCGGTACAGAACATGAAGCACGGGCAAGGGACGCTTTACTACGTGCAGAGAAAAGAAAATCGTCAACGGAGTGAAGAGTATCAGGATAAATGGTCCGCAAAGCTAAACGTGAACGTTCTAGAATGTCTCAGCCAAAGTAGTAATAAGCTAGGTCATTGGGTTGACCGTCGGAGGTGATCAACGTGTTGAGGGAGTTGACACCTTGCATGTCCATCATTGCGGCTGAGTTTCTGTGAGTTGGGCATCAGACGGAGCAAGGGAAGCAGATTCACCAAAGGGGCACGCGAAGTCGATCCAATCAGTGCTCTCGACAAAAGCAACAACCTTGCCAGCATAGCCCCAAATCTCATCCATGGTTGCTTGGCCACCGGTGCCACTGAAGTTCTTTGGAGCGAGTTAACTGGGCCAAGAAAGGACATACAACCACAAGGAAACAAATACCTGGTCAGCGAACTCAGTGATCGCTACGGGTCTATTATAAGTAGTATGGAGGGTGGTGGCGTATTGGATGAGATGGTCAGCGCTCGTAGTATAAGCATGGAAGGTAATGACATCAACCTGAGAAAGAATTAAGTATATGATTGGTTGCTATGCGACAATACGCACTTTGCAACCGGCTGTGTTGTCGCAGAGCTGGAAAAATTGTTGGTACCAGGTTAAGCCGCTATCATCGTCGGTGCAGGCAGGACTGTAGAGGGTGTAACCCTGGTTCCCGAGTGGGTTGACGTAGCTCATCCAGGCGTTGAAAGCATCCTGCGGGGACAAGTTGGACTGGCTCGGTTCATTGGGCCTAAAAGGGGCTAAGAGCGGGAATGAGAGGAACACGAAATACGCACTCGTTTTGTCCGGCAACTTTGACAGCATACCCTGAATTAACCTTGCTCTGGAAATCGTTGATCCTCTGCTCATCGTTACCCCACAACATGGGCATGTAATCGATTCCACTCGGAACGTCGCTGGGTTTATCTACGTCCCAATTGTATATCCTAGAGAGGGATGTAAGCATCAGTAGATCGAGATGGGGAGACGAAACATACGTGCCGACGTTGGGACGGGCAAAGTTTTGCAACCATTCGTCACCGTTGCTCCAGGCAAGACACCACTTTTTTTTACCGCTACTACCAGAGGCAGTTGCGCTGCGTGGGTGAACGTAACGGGCGACCTGAGCGCGGTCTGCAACGAGAGCGTTCACGGGGACGGGTGCGGAGGAACAAACGAGGAGGGAGACACAGGCGAGTGCGATGAGATTGAGCAAGTTTATGGGAGGCATTGTGAGGGGAAGGAGAGTGTACAAGTAAAAGAGTATGAACCGAGAAAGAAGGTAACGAAGGAGTCGACGAGAGCGAAGAGTAAGAAGTACCCTTTACATAATGAGCGTAACCAAGTGGAGTGTTGGATGACTCGGAGATGATGCGAAGACAATGAATTGAATGTCATCTTAGCTCCTCGTTCTCGCCTGATCGAGTGCTTTCGTAAAGCAGCGTATACGTCGTCTTCCAGCGCGGCCTTTAAGCCCGTCAACGGCAGGATTGTCTAAATCATCACCGTTTGGTTTGGTCAGCGCTCCGGGGAGAGCTTCCCCTCCCCCCCCCTTTTTTTTTTACTACACACAGCTTACCCGAGGTACGCCAACGAAGATAACGCTCTTCAGAGCGGCCTCGCGCATCATGGCTGCCTTGTTCACGGCCTCGGTGAAGCACCTTCGTGTCGCTGGCTGGTTGGGCTCGTTCCTAGTTATGAAACGATAGAGATGCCCAATGGTCTGTTGGCAGCAGGGAGCGTGCATGTCTGTCATTTCGGGTTCAATGGGGTACCATTCGATCGGCAGAAAGGACCATGTACTCACCGAGAGGACGAGCCAACCGTTCTCTGCATTTCGTTGCTTGGCCTCGTTCAGCATACCCGTGAACACGCGGTGCAGCGTTTCTACTGGAGAACTGGGCCGTGCCTCTGGGTTGCGCAGAGTCGACAACTGTTTGATCGCGGGAGGAAGGTGTTTGACCATTTCCGCAGGGAACAGAACGACGAGGGAGCGTACTGTATCCTTCACATCTGGTGCACTGCTTTTACGTGAACGAGTGAGAATAACTTACCACGCACTCGATCGGTCAAAATGTCACAAGATATATTCCATGTGCTGGGCTCAAACATTCAAGCCGGAAATTTAATATTCATAGTCCGCTCTTGCCGCCTCATGGCACACTTCAAGTTTTGTGATTTTGCCTGCAATCACCTCAATTTTTATATCTCCACAATGAGAGTAGATGACTTTGTAGTGTCTAGAGATATTTTATATGGCATGATCATTTCACTTAAATGACATGAATATTTAAATTGTCAAGGAGAATGTGTATGTTGCAAAATCTAGAGGCCATTTGCAACTACACAATGCTCATCATATAAATAAAATTAGAAAATACATATGATTGTAGAGAAATGTGTTAAAAACAGGTTACAACCAAAAAAAAATATTGTTTGTCATCGTCGACATTGCTCGCGTCATCTCCGAGTTGTTGTCGGTGTTTCCGCATGCTGGGGGAAGATGATGGCAGGGAAGAGGACGAGGATGTTTCGTCATCGTTGTCACGATGGGACGAGACAATGGCGTGGAGAATGGGGATGAGACTTGGAACATCCTTGTCGACGTCCTCATCGTGGTGTGGGGAGCAGGGATGGGGACAGGTCTCCATCATCGTCATCATGGTGGGACGAGACAAACTGTCCCGAATGCTGTTCTCCTCGTCATGGTCTTCTTGCATACCTCAAACAGACTGTCCATTGAGCGCATCCATTGATGTCGAAGTTGCTTCGAGATGACGCATAGACGCAGGAAGTGGAATATGGCAATGTTTTCCTTTCTATCTAAAACCATTATTATTTATGCACTTTAGTTTTTTTTTAAATCTATTTTGTCCAACTGATAGAGATATGCCGGTGCAGAAGGTGAAATCGGCAGGGGGTGCTAAATCAATCTCTGACATATCGATGGCACAAAACTGTGTATCCACACACTAATTCTCCTCAGCGCCCGAAGATGAAGAGGATAGGCAAAACACGAGCTTCGTGTGCTCGCTCGGCCGGTTGCTGGAAAATTAGCTTCGTGTAAATAAATATTTCAACCGTAATTAATATTGCCACTGTTTGCCAAAACACACTCTGCCAAGCCTTGTGCATCACGACTTCATGAACTGCACACACTCTCATAATGGTGATAATGACCTTAGAAACATGTCAGGCAGTTGGGAAATGGATATAGAGTATCTATAGGAATTTTTTGAGATTTTTTAAAAGTGATCTATGCATTGCCCTGACACTTGTAACTGAATATGCCTGCTAGTACTAAGATAGGAGATGAATGCACATTCTCTCAGTCGAAAAAAAAATACAGGCAGACTGGCTGATGGTATCTCGACCTAAATACACTAGTTCGGGCTGAAGTCTGGTGTTCAGTGAACTAGACATGGTTTTGCAACTCTATCATTTTGCAGCAGTCAAATGATAGCAGCTTTGAAAGGTGATCGAGTATGTATACGTGGTAAGCGATTTTGATCGGACAAACTCTGACACGGCGAATCATCACAAGATAATGGCAATTTCGACGTGATCATCTTGTTCAACAAGTCAATACGTGGGTCGGCAACAGGTGCATCCGGTACAGAACATGAAGCACGACGAATAAGGCACGCTTTACTACGTGCAAAGGAGGAAAGAGAAAGCCGTCTACGGAGTGAAGGGTATTGGGATAAATGGTCCGCGAAGTTAAAAAGCGAATGTTAAAGAGCGTCTCAGCCAAAGTAATAATAGGCCAGGTCATCGGGTTGGCCGGCAGAGGTCATCAACGAATTGAGGGTGTTGACGCCTTGCAGGTCCGACATTGCACCTGAATTTCTATGAGTGGGCATCAAACGGAGCAAGGGAAGCAGATTCACCAAAGGGGCACGCGAAGTCGATCCAATCAGTGCTCTCGACAAAAGCAACAACCTTGCCAGCGAAATCCCAAATCTCATCCATGGTTGCTTGGCCACCGGTGCCACTGAAGTTCTTTGGAGCGAGTTAACTGGGCCAAAAAGGACATACAACCACAAGGAAACAAATACCTGGTCAGCGAACTCAGTGATCGCTACGGGTCTATTATAAGTAGTATGGAGGGTGGTGGCGTATTGGATGAGATGGTCAGCGCTCGTAGTATAAGCATGGAAGGTAATGACATCAACCTGAGAAAGAATTAAGTAGGTGATTGGTTGCTATGCGACAATACGCACTTTGCAACCGGCTGTGTTGTCGCAGAGCTGGAAAAATTGTTGGTACCAGGTTAAGCCGCTATCATCGTCGGTGCAGGCAGGACTGTAGAGGGTGTAACCCTGGTTCCCGAGTGGGTTGACGTAGCTCATCCAGGCGTTGAAAGCATCCTGCGGGGACAAGTTGGACTGGCTCGGTTCATTGGGCCTAAAAGGGGCTAAGAGCGGGAATGAGAGGAACACGAAATACGCACTCGTTTTGTCCGGCAACTTTGACAGCATACCCTGATTTAACCTTGCTCTGGAAATCGCTGATCCTCTGCTGGTCGTTACCCCACAACATGGGCATGTAATCGATTCCACTCGGAAGGCTACCGGGTACAAAGGAGTTCCAATTGTACAACCTAGAGGCGGATGTAGCATCAGTAGATCGAGATGGGGAGACGAGACATACGTGCCGACGTTGGGACGGGCAAAGCTTTGCAACTGTTGGTCATCGCCGCCCCATGCAAGACACCACTTCTTTTTACCGCTACTACCAGAGGAGCCAGAGGAGGCAGGTGAAGGGCTGGGTGCTGGGGAAGACGACGACGACGGGGTCGGAGTGGGAGTGGGAGTATCGGTAGGGGGAGGGACAGAGGAAGAGGAAGAGGAGGGCCTGGGCTTGCAGGTGGGGGTGTCACGCTTGCGCCTGGCAACTGCGTCGCGTGCGTGAACGTGACGGACGACCTGAGCGCGGTCTGCGACGAGGGCGTTTACGGGGACGGGCGCGGAGGAAAGAACGAGGAGGGAGACGCAGGCAAGTGCGATGAGGTTGAGCAAGTTTACGGGGGGCATTTTGAGGGAAGAGAAGGAGGGTGTACAAGAAAAAAGAGTGTGGAGCCGTCGAGGGAAAGAGAAGGAGAGGAAGGATGGGTGTTTTAAGAGAGGGAGTGCTTACATAACGAGTAACCAACTGTCAAGTTGGATGGATTGGAATGTCATGGTGACATGTTTGTTTGTGTAAGATTTCGTTACAAAAAGGGCTGCCTCCCCCTTCAAACGTTTCTTTTCTTCAACCTCCAAGTTCGACAATAATCGGTTCATCCCATCGTTCATCCCCGCGTTCATCCCCCAAAGTTCCATCAGTTCATCCCCCTCAAAATGTCCGATGCCCAAGCCGCCAATGTCACGGAAAACGGCGTGCCAACGGCTGCGCAAGACTACCTCGTCGAAGAAGCACCCGGTTTCAAGGTACACATCTGTACTCCATACAGATCCGCAGTCCCGTTTCCTCATCCTCCCCGTTTCAGGTCTTCGCCGGGAATCTTGCGTACTCCACCACGGATGAAGGGTTGAAGACGTTCTTTGCGCCAGTACAGAGCGACATGTAATCTCCGTCCCCTCCCTCCCTCCCTCGCCTTGTCCACTCACCCTCCCCAGCATCTCAGCACACGTCATCCTGCGCGGTTCTCGCCCCGCAGGCTATGGCTTTGTCGCCGTGTCCAGCGAAGAGGCTGCTCAAAGGGCAGTCGAGTCCCTTAACGGACAGGATCTCGATGGTCGTCCCGTCATCGTCGAGATCGCCAAGCCTTCCGATCAAAAGGACAAGGAGAGAAGGGAGAGAAGGGCAAAAAGACGTCCAGGTAGGCGCGGTAGCAAGCCTGTCCCCGGCGAAGTCACCGACGCAGAGGCGAATGGCGACGCCAAGGCGGATGACCTTCCTGCTGCTCCGGGCTCTGACGAAGCAGCCAAACCCAAGAAAAAGAAGAAAAAGACCGCTGTACGTCTTTTTTTTCTGCACTCCATCTCCTATTTCCCCTTCTCATCACTCTTGTGCAGCGCAAGCCAAAGCGCAGGGCTCCTGTTCCTGCAGACGACGACGATGCACTAAAGGAAGTCGACGCATCCGCTGCCGAAGATGCAGCCGAGGCCCCTTCTCCTAAGCGACAGACTCGCGTAAGAAAGCCAAGAGCACCACGCACTCGCCCAGTCGGCGAAGACCCCATCGGTGAACCTTCCAAGACCATGCTGTTCGTCGCTAATCTTGGCTTCAACATCGATGACGAGGGCCTCTTCGCTCTTTTCACCGAGGCAGGCATAGACGTCGTCTCTGCTCGCGTCGTCCGCAGGAACTTTGGAAGGCCGAGGAGGAGCAAGGGTTATGGCTTCGTCGACGTCGGTAACGAAGAAGAGCAACAGAAGGCCATCCAAGAAATCCATGGCAAAGAAGTCGCTGGTCGTGCTATTGCTGTCAAGATCGCTGTTAATGCCACCAAGGTGGACGAGGCTGAAGAAGAGATTTTACAGAACGATGCCCCGGCGTTCTGAATGTGTGCTCGTGTGATCACATTCCTTACTTCACGTTTATCGTGACTTAGTATCTGTTCCTTTGCTAAGTTTTCAGCGATTTTCACGAGTCGAGTAATTCGTTCCCTTTTCGGCCGTCTGGTGCAGTGTTTCTAGTGTCGCTTTCGTCACCTTGTAATGCGACTCGCTACGTACTATTGATGACCCCGTTCATGACTCTGGCGAGCGCGTCTCATGTTTGTTCGTCCATGTTTGACTGTGTTGCATCATGTCGGACGAGGAAGATTATCTGTCTGACAAGTTTCTCGTCGAGACAGTCGCTTCATCTTCCCAGCCAAAGACATACGCCCAGAGACGCCAGGAGTCCCTGAGACAGAGTCGCATCAAGAACGAACAGAACCGACTCAAGAGTCGTCGCCAGCGCGAGCAGGAATCCAGGGAAGAAGGTCTCCGAACAAGTCTCTTCGAGCGGGCGAAAGATGACGAAGTCGGGGAGAACAAGGCGCTGGGCATCATGCTCAAAATGGGCTTCAAAATAGGCCAATCCTTGGGTCAGAACGATAGCCCACCGCTAGCCCGCGAAGATGCTTCTCCCCCCGTCCCCGAATCGTCGAGTGATGCGGGAGAACCAAGCTCAGATCCCGATCCCACCGAACGACGACATCCATCGCCAGACCCGTCCCACAGAGCTGAACCACTCCCCCTGAACGAATGGACAGGTTCGTCGTGATACAGTCCACCGCTCCTCCCCGTGTTCATCCTGGTTGCAGGCAAGAAAGGCATCGGTCTAGGGAAGCGCCCTAGGTCGCCTGGATCCTCCGATCGTATCGCAAAGATGGCAAAGATGGCCGAGGAAGCCACCGACAAGGAGAGTTTCCGAGACTTTGCTCGTCGAGAGTACGAGGAAAGGCGCGCTGAAGGTCACCTGGCGCCTGCTCAGCGGACCTGCACCACCCTCGACGAAACGGCGGGAATTACGGTTCGTGTATTTTTTTTCCTTCCAATTTTTTTCCACGTCATGGATGCTGACTCCATGCCCCTCACACACTCACTACTAGTTCAACGTTCTGTGGATCAACCCAAGCGACGTCGATTCGGTCCCCAAGGGCTTGATGGATGCTCTCTTGGAGTATACGCAGCAGAATCCTCCTGTACCCTCTAGTGGGAATGGTGACGAGGCAACCCGGTTGCGTGAACAGATGCGCGTGGATGCACTGCATCCCATCACCGGCTACGAAGATGACGACGAGGCACCAGTGGGTGTCAACGGGGCACACAAGATGACACAGCCGGAAGGGTACTCGCCAGAAACGGTCGAAGAGGCTGCATATTTCCTTCGTCTCGGGGTATGTCCGGGCCGGCACGGTCTTTCCGGTTCGATGGCTCACCATTTGTTCACATAGCCTCGCGATCGGCTGACGCTGGTTCTCACATATCTTCGCGAAAAATACGCCTACTGCTTTTGGTGTGGCACCAAGTATGAGAATGATGGAGACCTGGAAAATCATTGTCCGGGTCCCAACGAAGATGATCATGACTAACATCTAGAACCGGGGGGAAAGCTATCGTACCCATAACCAAAACAAGGAAAGAAGGAAAAAGAGTAACGAACGCATGCCATTGATGATGTACAAATGAGTGTCCGAGTATCGCGGAATAGAATGTACATCCAGTCCATCATGATTAAGAAGGCAAGGAATGTGTGTATCGCCTAACGGCCCTCAGTAAGAAAAGATACGGAAAAACGGTCCATTTCTTTCGCCAATCATCATGAACGAAAAAGTTAGGCACGAATCACTGTCAGTGCGAAATAGGCGCAGGCAAGAGGGATGGTAAAACAATGGTTTCAGGTCGATCAGCATGTACTCGGTGAGGGAAAGTTGCCGCTGTGGGAGAATTCTGTGGTGTTCTACGACGGGCATAACTTGATATGGGTGCATGTAACTCCCGGGAATTCTTGGCAGATTGCAAGGGAGACGGTCTGTTTCGAGCTGGGGACGAAGACAAGCGTGGGGAGGCAGACTGAAGCAGTTACACGTCAGATCGGCTGATCACGGAGGGGAGTCGCATTGACATACCCTGCTCCCGTCGTCTGCCTCTTGGGCGGCCGGTATCAGCGATGTAGAGCTGCTCTGTCTGGTGGAGGACTATACGTACGTTGAGCGAGGTCGGCGCGAAAGAAGGCTAGAGTGCTCACACTTGGGGAAGCATAAGGTGAAAACCGGACGGTCCGCAGACGGGAGGAGCCATGACGCCTATCGGCGTCCACGTCACGAGAAACGGACTCTGATGATATATTGAAGGAAGGCGAGATTGGACTGTTGCCCGGATTTGAGCTGCCGAGAGAAGACGCGGAGGAAGATGAATCCGAGCGAGGACGAGAAGCGAGGATGCGAGGCGAAGAGAGTTTTGCATCGTTGTCGAGACCGAGGGAAGCCATGAGTTCGATGAAAGACGGGAGTGCGCTGGCCATCTGGGCAATGGGGTGTGTGGGGCGTGTGTTTCGTCTGCAAAGATGGGAAGGAGCAGTTATAGGTGGGCAGAAAGCGCCTTGGATACGCCCCACGGTTGTCACGTATGAACGGTCGTCAAATCCACGAGCGTAACCTTCGGAACGCTGCAAGGCGTTGTCCTCCAGCCTGCACGGCTAACAATAGGAACCAGACTCGTCGGCAAGGAGATCGTCCTCGCCGGGACAATTGACACAGCCTTTTCGTCCCGGTTCCGAACCGCGCGTCAAAAATTGCCTAGGGTGACAGTCAAAATTAAACAAGGCAGGCTGTGAGGTTAACACTCGTTGAACAGAGCAAAGCGAACAACCGACCTTCAAGAATTTATCTCATGCAGGTTCGCGATAAACCTGTCGTCCTGGGCAACGCGCGCGCTGTGTGCCCAGTTATAGCGTGATTGTGTTAATTGCCAAACGAACCGTCTCCAGGTGCACCCATGAGGACGATCACGTGTTACCGGAATCGGAAAACTACCCTTTGTCCAGCTGGCCGTAAGCACAGAACAGCCATGAACCAGCCAAGCCAGCCGAACACCTCTGCCGCAGGCGGTGGTTTCGCTCAAAATCCACGTCAAGACATGGAATACATCTGCGCAGGTGCCTTTTCCGTGTGTCGGCACCATCGTAGCATCTGACCCACATGCGAAAGATTGCGGCGCGAAAAATGAGATAAAGTCGAGGGAACCCATTCGTTGTCGGGAATGTGGACATCGGATCATGTACAAGAAGCGAACGGCGAGAAGTAAGCGTTTTCTCTGCTCCCGGGCACTCGCATTCAGGTTTCGAATAGTGGTTCAATTCGAGGCTCGGTGATGTCGACAATTGACTGGCATACCAGTCACGTGTGTCTAAGTAGTCTCTTGTACCCGTACCTCATAGTCGCCCTACGGTATAGAGCGTGATCCAGTCCTGTTGCCCGCCCATGCCAGTGTTTCCCCCGTTGGCTATGGTCGGTTCCACTTTTTCCCCCTTCAACTACGCTTGCCCGTCCATCATCATCTCTCACTCTGGAATCGAACACGCAGGTCTCGCCACGTCACCTACGTTCCATGTCGAGAATCACAACGCGTCTCCACGAGCCTCCTTTCTTTACCACACAGTCGACGACGCACGGTTCGTGATTCCCCACCTCATCTCAGGCCAACTCGACGGGGACATAGCACCTAGGTCGTCAGGCACTCCTTACCTCCGGATTTCTACAGGCACCATGACGTGTTGGAACGCTTGCCTTCTTGGGAGCTCTTTGTCGTTCGTTTCAAAGATCGCTTCATCCCCCCGATGCTCTCGTCAGATTTTACTGATACTAAGAACTCAGGATTTCCTAACACACGCTTGCAGGTTGCTCGTAATGCGCTTGCTTCCGCTGGAATTGGATACATGATTCCCGACTTGGTGCTCAAAATTTATCTACTGCCATTCTCGTCCCTATACTGACGATGGATCAACCGCTACCCGACCTTTTATATACAGAGCGCGAGAAACTGCGTGCCGCTGGCTCTACCGGGTGATCCTAACTGGAAGGACCTTGCAATTGGTTTCTATCCTGCTGTATTCTATGCGTGCTTGGTGATGCATCCAGTCACCATGCAGTGCACTCATCTATCCGGCTCTACCGGCATACCAATCAACCCAATGCACGACGTTTGTCTGGAGAGTCGGACTTGAAGCAGAGTAGTAATGGTATCGGACCCATGCATCCTTTACTCAAAAAATTCTTTAGAGGTGTGGAAGGAAATCAAATGTGACTGACTATCGAAAACTTTTACATTCAGTCTGCACTTGGACAAGCGGAATCTAAATACTATAGTATAAACTATCTGTGAATACATTGTACTAGCCCGTTCTGAAACGCGGTGGTGGCATACCGAAAGCCTAATATCAATGGTTTTGTACAGTATTTAAAGAGATGTTATGTTCCTCGCAATATTAAAAAGAAACGGAGGGAGGGGGGGGATTAAAAAGAGAAAGGGAAAACCGCTATCTCACCACTTGCCCAGTCTTTTGAACCAAAGGTGCAGGAAACATGTTACAACGATGCGGTCCAAGATGGTGACAAAATGGGGAGAAACAAAGAGCTTTCTCTCCTCCGAAGACCAAGCCGCTACATGTCTGTCTTTGGAGTCGATACACTAACACAACCCTTGGGTTAGCAATCACATAACCCTCGAACAAAGAATACTCACAAACATGTCAACCCCATTTTCTCGACGTTTCCATTTGTACTCCATTCCAGATACCTTGAACCTCCAGGATCTACTCGTCCACTTCTCAGCCACGCGTTACCCACGTTATAGACTCAGAAACTCACTGGCCACCGTTCTTTACTTTGCGTAGATCCTTGATAGATACCTAGAAGCTAACATGAGCATGACGGAAATGCAAAGCGCGCGAGTGATTAACCTCGTCCACGCCAAACCACACCGTGCCATTGAAGCTAGAAAACCATTCAATGTATCCGGCGGTCTCGAATATAATGGTGTCTAGATTCTTGCGTTGGAAGGTCGTCGTCCCCATAGAGTGACCGGTCAAAGGATGCGAAAACTAAGGAATAGACACGTCAGTCTCAAGGAGAGTGCTGAGATGGTAAACAAGGACTTTGTAGATCTCCAGTTCTCCCGCAGCATTCGCGAGCACCTGCAATACGCGAAAGCTGCGCATGTCCACATTGTTGTCGGTATTGAGAACAAAACGGAGCACGATGTCAGAGTCGGCCATATTAAAGTGAGAACAGTGCGGTGTAGAGCGTTGAACTGAGCTTCACGGGTGCGAGGAGAATTTTCAGTGCTTCAGCGGATGAGCGATTTTACGGCGTGCGGTTGCTTTGAACTAATAGAGACGTGAATATATAGGCGACCTAGGTTTGTTCCCGAGTAAGTATAGTTCGTTTTGGGGAATGAACGCGGTTTAATCGAGGAAATGCAGAATGGATACATCTTCTCGTCTGCATCTTACTTCGTTATTCAATGTACGTGATGGAAAAGTAACGCATGCTAAATTCAGGAGAACGATGAGGTCATCGATGAGAGACCTGAGAGCGTATCCGAACCCAGGAACAAGAGAAAAGAGGGCCGACCTTTCTCTAAACAAAATTCCACTGGTGAAAGCACACGATCCAGTTTGCGAAGGCCGATGTTTTCGCTTCGGGACGGGGTGGAGTTAACGGCGAATTCCCAGCTGGACTAGGACCCTGCTGGTCAGAGGTCAGCGTACGGTCAAGGGTTGGGTTAAAAAAACGCGGTTGTTGACAAGGAAACAATAATTTATCCCAGATTATGATCCGCCTCTAGGTTCGTCTCCGGGTGGGGGCCATAATAAACGTGAAACTTTTTCAAACGTTAATGGCCATGGAGGTGGTCGGGGACTCGACGTGACACGTCCTCCTTCGAGCCCTCGGCTACGTGGACGGGACGAGATCGATCGGACGGACTTTTTCCAACTGGTCTAGCAACTCAGGAGCCTCACATCGCGTCAGATCAAGTTGACCAAGAACGGTAAGAGCTGGTTAAGTCCGGCTGTTGAAGGGCAGAAATCGGCTCCACGACGGCCCTGACTCTCAAGGGACCCCGAATACAAAGTATTGCCCGCGACGGTAGTGATGCAGGGATGCATGTGCACTTGGCCATGCCCATCGTAAAAAGGGTCGATGGCAGTCGTCACATCGATTGAACTTAGTAGCACCCCACGAGGGCCCTCTGATCGATTGTTTGGCCCTGTACTTACTCGTACTCTCGTCCAAACATTACGCCACATTGAGTCAGCTGAGTACGGTGCCGAGCGACCGGCCGGCTCCCACCTTCCTGATATGTATGTGTTCCTGGTGGGTCGCCCAAGTAAGGAAATATCGGAGGGCGGAGATCAAAATGCTTAGATGACCCCACTCAGATGCCGTCAGCCAAGTCGGCAAGTCCGGCAACCGACCGGTGTATTGCAAACCTGTCTTCAAATCATCCAACAGCCTGTGGGTCGTCCACCGCTGCCCAGTTCGTAAAAGAGTGACATTTACACATCTTGTATAGAATTGTTTGGTTCCTGACCCGCAATTTCTTGCACACTACCACCGCCATGCCTGACGACACCGCGAGGAGTCTTTCGGGCGATGCTGAACTTGTGAGTTGTGACCGATCCTGAATGTGTAATGACATTGATATTGTAAAACTGCCCACGCAGGACTCGGATATCGAGACCCAATCTTACGCCGAGCAAGATTTTCGGGGCATAATAGGACCCGGTAAACCTGGAAGAAAGAAGAATCCAAAGTCGGTTCCCCGTCTTTCCATTAGGCGCCGGTGTTTATTTTCCGCAGTTCCCAAGCCGCACGGAGAGACCAGAACCGCATAGCTCAACGTGAATTTCGCCTGCGAAAACAACAAAAGGTACGAGGCCGGTTCCAGAAGCACTGACGTCTCGCTGAGTGGTTGCGCGGGTGTAGATCCGCGACCTCGAAGCTCGCGTGGAGCTTCTTTCTAGCTCTCAGGATGAGGCATTAGCCGGTCTGCGAGCTATCCTGCGGGGTCAGTATAAATCTTGGTACTTTGTACTTTGCTCTTCATCTCCGCTTCCAGATCTCATGGCTGAAAACCTTCATCTACGTAATTTACTCAAGAGTATTTCTGGGTTTATCGCCGAAGGGAGTGGTGGAATGATACAGAAACTCGGTTACGAAGTGAACGAATGGACCGCATTCCTTGACAAAGGAGAGACGGATACCGCTTGGGAGAGTTTCGCAACGCGCAGACAGTCCCAAAAGGCTAATCAGTCTTCAAGTTCAATGTCGTCGATGTTGGGTCCCCAATCCAGCACCTCGAAGCGGCCTCTCGAAGACGATGATTCCAATGCTGATCGTCTGAAGAAATCCAGGACTTTGAGTGGTGACACCCCTGTCGAGCGCCCCGACAATTATCATCTCCTTCTGCCAATCAATTCCGCTGTGCCTGCTCCCTCTCATCCCCCAGCCCCAATATATTCTTCAGCCGCACGATCACCACAGGAAAATATATTCTCCGATGTACTCCGTAATGGTCATGGCAATTCGCCTGTCTTCATGCCACAATCTTCCTCTGGCGCCCCTGCTCATTATCCCACCCCTTCGACTTCTAGTACATATTCGTCATATATCCCACCGATGGGTATCGGGGTTGATCAAGGATTGAATCCTTTACCTTATTCGCAGAACAAAAATGGGACAATAACCTCCCAGCAGCGTTTACTTCCTACGCCACAGAGTGACGAACCGGAAGATGAAGAAGGGTCGCTGTTGGAGTTGCGAGATCCCAAAAAAATTGAAGCCTTCAAGCTGATCAAGTATGCGTCGCCTGAGGATTGCATCTGCTGCGGTCTGACCGCGTTTCTAGGTACCATCTCGACAACTATATGAGAAATAGCGCCTACTGCTTGCCCTCTTCACTGCGTCCTACGCTTGTGCAGAGGTAAGCGTTCTTTCCTCTATCTGGAACTTATAATCGATTTGTTGATCGATTGCCTTTCACAGGACAATCAACCATGGTATGTCTCCGTATTCGTGTCAAGTGACGTACAGTTCCTGACGCAAAATAGAAAGTGTTATCGATCGCATTGTTCACCCTGGATTACGGGATCGTATTATTCTACTGCGAGGTCAGGAGTCTCATGACTTCGTGTCGTGGATTGATAGGCTGATGAGTCGTCTCAGGCCAATTCTCTTTGACAGATTGCTATTTTGATTACAAGAAAGCTATCAAATTGCATGGTGATGATGTTCTCGCGCACAGTAACTGGGAGTTGCCAGAATGGTGGTTGCGAAAATACTCGTTAAGTCGATGTCCTGTTTGCCATCGTCGCGGTTACTAACTTTCAGCGAACAGGTTCTTGATTGAAAGCGCCACACTCAATATTTGCAATCGCTGGAGACGAGAGCGGGGCGAGAATGAGCTTTCATTGACCGATATTGGTGCTCAAGGCGATTCGCCTGCTTCTTGAGACGTTGGGTTTCTGTATTCTAACAAGCAAGCTAAGAATCTAGTCTAACATAAATATATACACGCGTATGTAGCAATGTAAACCAATATTCCCTCCGGCTTCCCATGCAATATGCGTGCGACAAGTCTAGTGGAGCTATCAGATTCGGTCTTGTCTGCGGAGCACACAGCACCCACCGGAACGAACAAATCGACAAAAAACGATCACCAAGAAGCTTTTTTGACGCCCGGAATTTCGTTGTTCAGCGCCTTTAGTCGGAATTGAAACTACGGGATCTCAGTGAGAACGAGAGTCGACGTCCGAGGCAGGTTTGCTCGGAGACGTACTCTGCAAAGCCCGAATTCGCTCATGACGCCCCGCCCACGTCCCGACTCGGTACACCGGTTGACGACAGAGGTGGGACGAGTGTACCTCCCAAACGCGTTGAGCTGCAGCTGGGCCTGGTGGCGCACATGGGGCGGCAATGTTTCATTGCGGGCAACGTAGAGATATGCTCGGCGCATGACTTCGTTCTCCATGACGCCGCTACGTGCTTTCATGTCCCGAAGGACGCGAATGTTTGGGCGAAAGTTGGGCATGGACGTGACGGCGGCCAGTCGCGTACACTCTAACTTGAATCCGGGCCCGTACCTGTATTGCACACCAACTTTGTTGCGGTCGGGTCGGGTAAAAACGCGAGAGCCAAACAATCGTCAATTTCGGAAAGTAAAGAAAAAAACTATCATCGGCCTCTCCGGAGTGTCCTAAGTATAATTCCTGTTCGCTGCTTGCTGTTCAGCACGCCTCGAGCACCCGCCCCATTTGAAGAAAAATACAGAAAGGCTTGTTATGGGGAGCGAGTTGGTGAGGAGTTTGCCGTTCGCTAGTTACTGCCGCATCCCCGTCCTCACGTCGTTTTCTCTTTCAGCCCTAGAATAATACGAATGCCCGGTATCCTCCGCATCACACATCGGCAACGTCGCAAGTTCGTCTCTACCCTCTTTGGGCTCACCTTCTTGGCCTCGGTCTTGACCGTATCTGCATCAAATGTCCTTCCATGTCCCGTGCGGTCTGACCGAAATTATCATGCGGACAGCGAACGGAACACACGAGGAGGATCGCCAGCGGTCGTGGAAAAGCGGCCCAGACGCTGGATCCAGGAAAGGGCTGTTACGGAGCATTGAGAGTATCTTGGATTCATGTTTGCTGTCACTGGTCTCGAACGCTGCCGTGTTTTCTGATCGCACGAGGCTTGTAGGGTCCAGACGACAGTACACACGTAAAACGCGCTGGTCATAGAATTCCGTACACCATGGCCTGGACGAATGTGATCATATTATGTACAGTGCAGTGCAAATTTCCGCGCAAAGGTATCGCAACGATAGCTGAATGGAATACTAGAAGCATGCGTGAAGATGTTCGCTCTACTGTTCTGATCTTTCATTTCCATTCCGTTGTTGACGGTAATATTCTTCCTGTTCTTGGTGTGTTCCCCTGGAAAATAACCCGTCACATAGGTAGCTGTACAGGAATGAGGGTGGCGAAGGAAGACGCACGGAAGAGGATGTTCCACAATGGGTATGCAGGCTATGAAAACAAGAATGTTGATCGCGATGTGTGAAATGAATACCACACGCAATGCAGTAGCATACGACTCTACGGCCACCTTCCGAAGAGAAGGGGCAAGGTCTGGAATCGAACTGATCGAATGCCTAATAATGATGTGTGCAATCCCGCTAGTCATAAACGTGGGCAGTGCTCCAAGGGCTTTCTTACCGTATTTCTTCTATGATCTGGGCAAAGGGCAGAGTGTCAGTACAAATAAAGCCGTCATATCAACCTCGTCACTGACATCTGAAGATCCAGGTCCCGTGATTCGCTTCTTCAACTGGTCCAGCAAAACACTCTGGACTAGTGTGCCTGACAAACTGACCCCAAGAACTTGACCCGTGGTACGAAACAGATAAGTGACTTGGTGATGTGGACAATCAACCTCCCCGTCATCTCTGTGAGAATATGGGGCTCACTTCCGGTGGCCACTGCCATGTCTTCTTTGTAAACACCTCCGATCATCGCCTATGTGACCATGTTTGTGAGATGGAAAACCGATAAATGGTTAAATGCATACGATCAACGTGGTCGTTACGAGGCTGGCCATCCCTAATCCTTGTGGTACGATGTCAAGCCACAAGTGGAGGGTTGACGTCTTGTCGGACCACGAAGCGACGAGCACGCTTGCTACTACGCATAGTGCGGCTGAACACAGGGTAAGATTGTAAAGTTTTCCTGTTCTACGCATCCACCTGGACAGCCTTGTGGTTCAAAAGTGATTCTCTCGGTAACAAGGGTCAAGACTGACCAGCCGGCCAACACGCTCCCCGTTGATAACGCGACCTGAGGCAGGTGAGTCTCGAACTAGGGAGGGACAGGTATGACATACGGAGTGCGGTAACAAATGAAGACCTGCCAGATTAAATTAGATGACGACTGAGCAGGAACAGTCTTTCTACTCACCGGCGTCTGTGGACGAATTCAACCTGACTGCAGAGAAATACAACGGTACGTTATAAAGCTATAAAAGAGGCGATCATTGTCGTGGAGAAAACGCGCTCATTTGTCGACACACTAACCGTAGAGAATGCGGTCACTGACGCCATGAAGTTGGCCAAGGCAACGGCCAACGGTGTGCGTTGCAATATCAAACGTAGCGGCATGACAGGATACCGCGCCCATCGTGCTTCTACATACAGGAATGCCAACCCGAAGACACCGCTCACCACGAGTAACCCCCATATTAGCGGATGAGACCACGGCAGTTCGTCTGTCGTTTTAATACTGAATGCAGATAACATGCTCGCGACGGAAACAACCAGTGTGAAGGAGCCAAGGAAATCCATACGACCGAATTTAGAATATGTGCTTTCGTTCGCAACGGCGTCGGGCAGCTTTATGTTGACCTTGAGGGCAACAAGTGCGAAAGAGGTAAGTAGTAATGGTGCCTATCCGGAAAAGAGAGATCAGCGTGTCTCGGCATCCTCGCTGGATGGAAATAAGATCACCTGTAAGAGGAAAGCCGCGCGCCTGATTTGACGGTCACCAAAGCAACGACACCGCGTTTATTGAAAGACTTACCACCCCCAGGTATCGTTTACCCATCCTCCGATAGGGCCGCCTAGACCTGCCCCGAGGCCGAACAAGCTGGTGGGGATATTTCTCAAGAACCGATCGCAGACCGACCGTCGAGCGGGGCAACCTACATGTTTGTCATTCCTTGATACAGTCCTCTGTGCTTTCTAGAAAGAAAGCCTAGTCGGCATGGAGACATGCGGGGAAAAGGAGGTACTTACAATGGGACGAGATCCGTGACGGAGACGCTGGTAACTTGGAGGACGTGAATTTTGAGGGGAAGAATGGAGGATGAGGGACGAACCTGTCATAACACTTGACGAAAGGCGGCGGTGCCGATTAGTGACGGACAATAATGAAATGGTGTCATTGATGGACGCACCCGCCTCCGCCCATTCCAGCGATAGTTCGGGCGAGAATGAGTAACTCCATGGAAGGGGCAAGACCGCAGGCGATTGTGCCAGAGCCTATAATAGATTAGGAAGTGTGCGTTCCTAGGGAGATCTGCGAGACAGACCGAATAGAGTCAAGGCAAGAAGCATTGCTCCCTTCCGACCCAAAATGTCTGCTAGTCGTCCTGATAAGAGTTTAGAGGGAGGACGAGGAGAGCGATCACAGGCACTTACCATATAGGGGGGTGAAGCAGCAGACGGAAAGCAGGTAGGAAGTGCCGAGATATGAGGACTGCTCTGCCTTGTTGAAGTAACTTCCGATGGGCGCGACGAGGGTAGCCACGACTGTGCCTGTGGGGACGATAGTGACGCACGTCTGCAGATTCAGGAGAAGGTGAATGTACCGTCGAGGGCCCCGAGGAAAACAGTGCTCCAGAGAGCAGATATGATCCAGAAAAAGTCAAGACGAGAGATATCGTTCAGCGGTGGGGGTTCCTCCGGTGCGGGGGAGTTGGGGGTGGAATATGAGGTTGGGGGGAGGGCTGTTTGGAGGAGCGGTCGCGACTCGGTTGGGTTGCGGGAAGACATGATAGAGAGGGAGAGGATGACACATGGACAGGTAAACGAGTGGGATATATAACATGGAAAGTACTCGGGAGCGTCGTTTCACGTCCAATGGTCATTCTCCGCGTACGTCGGTCGTGGCCCAGCCGAACCTGCTCAGATCCTCTAGTTCCATGACCCAGTGCAGTCTCCACCATCACCCCAGCGTCCTGTGCACAGTGCCCTGTCCGTCAGCCCAGAGTCCTACTCCAATCACTGTCCCCCTGCATCTCGTCACTGGCGTGCCAACTGCCGTAGTTTCTCCGCACTTGTCGCGCATGCCAAGCACGATAATGTCTCTCGCGTGTGAATGATCAATGTACTTCTCCGCTGGCAAAGTGGGACTCCTTTGCCGGCGGATGATGATGACGCTTATTGAGCACGAGTAGCAGTAGCTATCGGACAAGCACCGACTTGTAATTAGCGTCCTCTCTCGCTCTGAGTCTGACAAATTATCAGTGCTGCTAAGCGCCCGCAACCCAGTTTGACGGCTCCGTTCTCATGCGGGCGGGAATATCCTATGAGTGCGGAATGCTACTCAGCCTTTTTCTCTGTTCCTTATCTCGACAAACATAGCTGTCAACCAATCGACTTCATCCCCCTGGCAATGATGGGTCGCCCGGGATCATTCTGGCTAGAAATTTACCACAACAATTAGATAACAATGAATCTATTCTCGCACCGTGAGGGTACCGCTACCAAAGCCCTTTATCCCGTAGATGCCACTGGCCCACACATTCTGAATCCTCGAGCGTAACTCTGGTTCAGTGTAACGCCAACTGTCCGACATTTATGTACGAGTGCAAGGGTCCCTGAGCCTCTTCCGAATCACATTACCCGAACAAGCGAACGTAATATGCAGCGGCCTATGGGGTTTGGAGCGGTCTATTAACGAGTTGGACACTTCCAAGCTCCGGCGAAACTGTGAGCTACATTTCGACCATTACACAATCGGGCCGCAAGTCGGGTCAGCAATCGTATCGTATTATAACTGGGCTCGACCTGCACAATGGAACGGTCAGGGTTACCTGGGTTTACGTGGCCCTGACGGTCAATGATTGCGTGTTTGATTCCGTTAGCATCTTACCCTCGAATGTTCATTCGAGCGGTGGGCGGCGCCAAACAAGTTGCGGGTGAAAAATGAAGTGGCATTTGCCGTCTGACTAAGACGAGTGCGGTTATGCCACCAACGGAATATCATCAATATCGCCCGTCGTCGTCCCTTCGCTTGTTCTGCCGGATACCATTTTCTTCTTCCTCTTCCGCTCGTCCTTGTCTGGACTTTCCTCGTCCTCCAGCGAATTTTTGTCCTGTCCAGTGACGCGATCAAGGATCCCAGATCGACTACGAACCCGCACCTGCTCAACGTTCATCATGCACACATCCTCGTCCACCCTGTCCCCGTCACACTCAGCTTGGAAGTCTGTCTTTCGTTTGCCGAGCTCGTCCAAGAAGCAATTGGCAAATCTCAATTCTACCCCTCTGGATCGCTCTCCCAGGATCATCTCTTCTCCTCTCAACACCAAACATTCGCCTGGTCCGCTCCCTAGTCCATCGCTGACCCCGACGACGCCACACTCCGCCGACCAGCGTTCTTCCTGCACCTCCTCCAAAACACAGTCCATCGACTCAAACTTCGCCGAAACCCCAAATTCGTCGTACCTTGTGCCTGACTACACAAGCCAGGTCCAGTCACAAGTGATTGACAGGATGGTTGTTTCATCTCAAACTCAAACACGCGTGCGGACAAAGTCAGAGAAGCAACGCATCAACCTTGGTCGCGCCCCACAGCACCCACCAGGCAGGTCCCAGACGGCCGATCCCTCCCAACAGTCCTTTGTACTCCCGCCAGGACATGGGCTTCCACCACCTCGTCCAGGACCCCTGTCCCCGAAAGCAATGGGCGCGTCTGCGACTCGTTTTATTCGTCGTGTCGCCTCTGCTCCCAATGCCAAAAATCTCTTCATGTCGGGTCCGCGTTCCACAGCGCCAACAAAAAATGGCTTGCTTGCCCCGGCAGAGGTGATTCCCCCAGTTCCTGGTTGTCCTTCTAGTATTTCGGAGAATGGAGATGATTCGTTGGAGACTCTCTCTTCGGGGTCATCAAGAGGTCGATCGACGAGACACGAACGATATCTAGGCCATGGAACCCCGAAGACCCGTATCGCGAATCCAGCTGCTGAAGGTCCCGGCAAAGTCGCTTTCCGACGAACTTACTCGAGTAACTCCATCAAAGTTCGATCTGTATGTTCTCTCTTTTTTTTTTTCTCTCTGCTTCGACGAGGTTACATCATTTGTGCAGGTGGAAGTTGGCCCTTCGAGTTTCGTGAAAATGAAGATGCTGGGCAAGGGCGACGTCGGACGCGTCTACTTGGTCAGAGAAAAGAAAACGGACAAGCTGTTCGCTATGAAAGGCAAGTCCGATCTGACCTCACTTTTCTCAGTGTTTTACCTCCGACCCTAGTTCTCTCAAAGAAGGAGATGGTAGAGCGGAAGAAGATTAAGCGAGCTTTGACAGAGCAAGAAATCCTAGCGACATCCAATCATCCCTTCATAGTAACGCTTTACCATTCCTTCCAGTCGGAGCAATATCTCTACTTTTGCATGGAATACTGCATGGGCGGGGAGTTTTTCCGGGCCTTGCAAACACGTCCGGGCAAGTGTCTTCCGGAGGACGGCTCGCGGTTCTACGCTGCCGAAGTAGTCGCCGCACTGGAGTACCTACACCTCAATGGATTTATTTATCGCGACCTTAAACCCGAAAGTGTGTCTAATTTCTAATGTTTTCGCATTACTTCCGAGCGCGTTCATGTGCACCTGACAGATATTTTGCTCCATCAATCTGGCCACATCATGCTGTCGGATTTCGACCTAGCAAAGCAGTCAGGACACCCAGGAGGACGACCGGCAACCATCCACCAGTCCGAACCAAACGGGGTATGTGTCCCGTGCCGCATGCGACCTTGTTTGTAACAATGTCTCCAAGGTGCCCATGATCGATACGATGTCCTGTACGGCTGATTTTAGGACGAATTCGTTTGTGGGAACTGAGGGTCAGGATGATCCGTGCGTCGTGGAATGAGTCTGACGCCCGTGCTTCGCTCTGCAGAGTACATTGCACCTGAGGTGATTGCTGCACAAGGGCACACAGCCGCCGTCGATTGGTGGACTCTTGGCATACTGATTTACGAGATGATCGTACGTGAATGTTATTTTTATGTCGAAGTCGAGTGTGGGAGATTGCTGATGAACCGTTGATTGCACTGGATTTTCGATCGTCGGGGATCGGCGTCACAGTTCGCGACTACGCCGTTCAAGGGCAAGGAGAGGAATGATACATTTGCGAACATTCGGATGCTGCCGGTACATTTCCGTGATACGCCCAAGATATCTAGGTGTGTTGATATCCGCATTGAAGTGTCGTTGCATGATTGAGAACCGCGGGACAGTGCCTGTAAAGATATCATCGTGCGGTTGTTGGACAAGGAAGAACGTACCCGGTTAGGGAGCAGGAGCGGTGCAAGCGAGGTGAAGCACCACAAGTGGTTTGCCAAAATGAACTGGGGTCTGCTGCGCCACACACGGCCACCGGTATGTCGAAGAGACTCGTCGGTTTCTGCTTAGCCAGTGACCATGCGTGCGAGCACCGCGTTCGTGGCACCGGATGGTTTTTCCTTGATGGAATGTACCACATGGCGCCATCTACTCTTTCATACGTACTTGGTGGATGTGTCCGCTGATCCACCTGTTTGATGCCCAGATTCTTCCAACTGCGTCAAACGGAGCTGATGCCACCAATTTCCGCCACCTGAAGGAATCACGTTCATTGCACCTGGAGGAGCAAGGAAGTATTGTTATTCCGGGCACACCCGGATACGACGATGGGCTGGACTCTCCACCGGACGACAACCCGTTTGGGGCGTTCAACAGCGTCACGATACACTATGACGGTGAACTGTGACAGGCGTAGTCGAAGAATGATGCGGGGCACAGTCAGATTCCTGGTGTAGATTTGGATTTGCTTCAGCGACGTTTGGAGGGCCGCTTGGCAGAGGTCCGTGGTTTCCGTTCACTCTAGTTGCTCTCTCTTTCATTAGACTCTGTGACTGTCTGCTTGCTTTGCGGAGACAAAAGACCAAGGCTGGGTTTCACTTGTACTATTTGCATTGCACAGTTACCCGACTTCTTTTTATCGATACATTTCTCTTCCTTGGGAATACTTACGAGGCGAGTGCGCTGCACGAGCTTACCACTGATCGGCCACCAATATTGATGGTAGATGGCGTTCATAGTGTTTATGATACCTGATTACAAACAAGCTATTCTAATTGCATTGGTTGTGTGGATCGATGAAAAGGACATAGGTGACAAGAAGTAGCGATCAGTTGATTTGGGAATCAGAGCAGAAAAGAAGTTGATGAGGTGATGATGGGAGTCTGGATAGCCTCGGGAGCGTGAGTACGGGGGACGGAGGAGAGAAGGCGACGGAGACGGAGAAGAGAGAGAGGGCGGGTGAGGATCGCTGCCACAGGACAAGACATGGACGCGGACGCGCGGGGATCGGCGGGGGGGGAGGCGTCGGCGTCGAGAGGGTCGGTGAATACGTAAGCAAGTGATCTTTGATGCTCGGAGGAGCACCGTCACGGTGGGCGGGAAGCGTCGTCGGTGCGGATCGTCGAGGAGGGCGATTTTCCAAATCGGGAAGTGAGTTCGATTTCCATACAGGGGATGACAGGACCCCGGCGAGTGCGAAACCGAGCCACGGTGGAAGCGAGCGAGCTGGTGAGAAAAAAAATGTGGGGCGACAGGCGAGCGGTGGGGGCCGAGTGGCAGCAAAGAGCGCGCTGTGGCAGGACGAGGCAGGGAGCACGCGGAGGGAGGAGGCGATGTTAGAGCACAGTTGCTCGCTGACATGAGATTCAGACTGAGATTGGGGGCGATTCGCCGAAGATGGTGCAGCGGCAACTGGGATGCGATCACATGGAGATCGCGATACAGTAGTGTGGGCGGAGAGTGGCCCAAAAAGGATAGGCGCAGGATACCTCGGCGCCGAGGGAGTGGGACGACGACCGCATTTGGGTATTTATACTTATTTGTATAGAGTTTACCGAGGGTGATTTCCGAACGCGGCCGCGGCTTGTGAGAGGACCCTGGATTACGTATCGGACCTGAATGGGAAGCTGCGGGAGAAAATGGAGGGAGAGGAGGAGTAGGGTCACGTAACATCTAAATTCGGGGAATATGAATTCTCCACCGGCAGGGATTTTTTTTTATAATATACATAGTCGACGATCGACTCGTCCGTCGACAGCCTCGTCTGTTTGACTTTTTTTTTTTTTTGCTTTTCTTTTTTACTCTTCAAGTACATAGCTCGCGGCTCCGTCCGACGCATTCAACCATTCCGTCCCTACGCCCCGCAACGTTCGACATGCAAGACCTCTACGCTCCCTCATATCCCCCGTCTAACCGCAACCAGTGGTCGTCGCGCCACCCCGACCACCAATACCCACAAATCTCCACAACGGCGCCCCTATACCCCCCCAGCTCGCCAAACGACTCCCCATCTGACGACCCGTCTCCACAGCCCGCCATAAAGTCCCATGACCAGCACCAGCCTACAAAGTCCGAGTCGAAGCCTCAGGCGACGTTCCTCACAAAACTCTACGCGTAAGTCTCGTTACCGTCCCTTCTCGACGCGTCTTACCCCTCCCAGTCTTCTCGAGCGTCCAGAGAACCATCATATGATCAGGTGGGACCCCGCCGGGGAGCACATCATCGTAGAACGTCCGGAGCAGCTCGCCCTCCATGTCCTCCCCAGTGTCTACCGTCAATCCAGATTTGCGTCCTTTTCTCGGCAACTGAACGTCCGTGCTTCTTTCCTTCCGGCCGCAACGCGTCCCTCATGTTGCTTAATGAATGCCTTCTACACAGATTTATGGCTTCATGCGCAAAGTGAACCTCCGCAACGTTGACCCAGCCATCGATGATCCCGATGCGAGTACATGGTGTAAGTCAACCACACCGCCTCAAACTTTCTCGCATCCTTACACAGCCACAGCCCATCCCACTCTCAATCGCCATTCTCCTGCAGAGGTCGTTGCCAATTTTAAACGCCGCGTCCCTCCGCGCCTCCCCAAGCCACGAAAACGCGAAACGCAAGAGCCCCCAACGATACCCCCGCCCCGCTCTGCCATTGGCGTCGGCCCCGTCCCACTCACCGTGCCCTCTTCGGTCCCCAAGTCCAACACCGTCCTCGGTCGTGCTCGTGGATTCTCTGCCCCTGGTTCTTTCACCCCCCTCAGCTCGCCCGGTGCCCCAGGCTGGGGAACCTCATACCCCCGCGCGGCCCTGCCGCCCCTCACGGTTCCCTCTGAGCCCTCCGCCATCTCCCAGCACCACAGCATCTACAATCAGTCGCACAATCTCCAGCCCATCTCTCCCGCAGATGAATCCCCGACCACCCAGTTCAGCGCAATGGCCGCCAATTCTGGCTACGCCCACAACCCTCAGGTGTCCTCCTCCCAATACCCATATGCCGAGCAGAGTTGGTCGTTCTCTCCCAACAGCTCCACCTCGAGCCATTCGGGTAGCCTTTCATCGCTCTTGAACCCCCCGACAACCAATGGATACAGTGCACGGCCCACTCCCACCATCAACACTTCCTACGCGTCTTCGTACTCGAACGTGTCCATGCACAGCGACCATACTCCCCCATCCCTGTCCCCCGACACGCACAGCCGCCCAACCACCGGGTATTCGATCTCGTCGGTTTCGTCGTTGCCCTATGACGAATCGCCCACCCACCAAGCTTACCACCCGGGCGACTACTCGCGTCCAGGCTCTGGCCACCACAGGCCCATTTCTCCTACGCTCTCTCGGCCGCCATCGTCTTCCAAGCAGTATGCGCCGAGTACTTCGCTTAGGGTTGGTCGGCCCCGACGCCACAGCCAAGCAATGAGCCCATATCCTTCGCCTTACGAACATCACTCGGAACGGCCCTCGTCGTCGCCTCAGTCGGCTGATGAGCAACCGGACGGCATGCCGAGAGTGCGGAGTATGATTCAGCTGCCGTCGGTCGATCCTTATGGGTTTAATTCGAGCCAGACCGAGTTTGCATACTCTGCGGTGGGTGGGAACCCGTCTATCGACTCGATGGACCGCAACGGCTGGGGACACCACGCGCATACTACGCAGCGACCTTCGACGAGCGCTTCGTCCATAAGCGCAGCATCGCATACATCATCTTCTCAGGCGAACACACCCCCTCTCACGGACGGTTATGGCGGAGCTGAGACGGACATCAATCGTTGTAAGTGGTTTTTCCCATTTGCCCCGTGTCTTACGGCGTGACTTACTGACCAATAGTTTCTTGAATTAAGACTCGCCTGACTTCGGGTTTGTGCCCTTGAACGAACATCTCCCTCCGCAATATACCAAACATGACGGGCGAACTTTAGATGCGCCTGCACTGGCAGAGGGATTCTAGAATTGTGGTGCACGGTTCACGATCGCGTATATTCCGACCGTCTTCATTCGAATATGGACGATAACACTCCTTACCTTGATCTCACGATTTGCTCTTTCCTTTCCGTTCGCCCTTCTTCCATTCTTGTTCGAAACTTTTATACATATACGAAACCGGAAGATGCCCGTCCGTTCATTTCACGAAACATACCCGTCTCGTCGTTTGCATCGCTCTCATACATTGACTCATCCCATATGTAGTATCACGCTCCATTCACCCCCATTTTTGATACCTTTCTCACTGCTCTCGCTGTCTCTTTTCTCTCTCTGGTTGTTACATACGGTTACCCCGTAGACTCATTACCCAGTTCATTGATATCCTGACTTGGTGTCATGCGATCGGAAGCAAACTGCATTATTGCTTTCCATGCGGTGAGGCGTCGAGTTTTCATTTGTGTGGGCGCAACCGCAACGGTCACCATCAACCATCAGCTGAGTCACTGGACTGGGCCGGGCCGTCGTGTAATGAAATTGTTCACACTGCCAGGTGTCTGAATCGACTTTCCACGACGGACCGGCGAAGCAAAAAAAAGTACCACAAAGGCTGGCAATCCAAATGCGGATTGAGCGGACTAGATTATCGTTAGACCAACAGCGTTCAGGACAGCGAATGATACTCTGCAAGGTCAAACGACTCCGTGCGTCCGAGTCTGCTGTCCTTCCCGATCTGGATACCCTCCCGATCGGGGACTTGCAGATCTGGAACTTGACAGCACAGAATTCTGATCGGGAATTGTCATATCGTGTCATGTTTGACCTTGTATTTTTTTGTTTGTATTGTATCTCAAGTCATGTGATGTCAGGCTGCCCGGATCTGACGTCACCCATGCGGGCATCTCTGACCCTCGAACAATCGACCAACACCGCCGGAAGGAAGCAATTGCAACAGAGGGTTAGATTATCCAGTTCGTCATCCGTAGCTCTGCTCGCCGCTCCCGTGCAGACAAGTACTACTAGTGCTCGAGGCTGCCGCGGGGCAGAGATCTCAGAGGGGCAAATCGGGGTTGTTATTACTGCAGTGAATCAATTAACGAGGCGAGGCAAGCGAACGGCCGGGCCCCATTCACTCCCCCATACACACACATATACACACATATACATATACAACCTCTCCATCTCCCTACCCCCCTGTTTCCAGCCGTCTGATCGGCTGGAGACGAGCGAGCGAGCAGGAGCCGCATCGACGTGTACAGCAAGGGGGCCTGCGCCCTCGAGGCGATCATATGACAAGGTTTCGTTCACGGTGGCGTTTGATTGACAGTTGCCGTCGGCGTTTACCGAGCGGTCTGGGACAGCCGTTCATTCACGGCAGTGTCTTACATGAGGATCACGATCAACGGACCACCCATCGAGACCTGCATGGATAACAATCCCCCCCGCGCGAACGTGTACAGTACGCAACAGCTTGCATTAGCACTAGTGTGATACATCATTCTCACGAGATCAACGAACGGACCGGCATACGAGAGGCAGAGTAGGAAAATGGGAGGAAGAAAAAGAAGAAAAAGGATAAGCCTTGATAATAGTAGTATGTGTCCGAGGCAGTCGAAAAGTTTACAACCCAAGTTAATCCAGGGGAAATACATACATTTATGAGTCAATGATTCGGAGTCTCTTTATCTTCTAGCTCCTGGTATAGAGCAAATTACGAGACGGAACCGCTTCTATACTTGACTATTACCCGCGTCACTACGTCGGGAGGTGTCGAGGTCGTACGAACTGAGCTGTGCTTCAGACATGGCTGACGGGAGGCGACCGTAGGGATGCGCAGAGACATCGTCCTCAAGTGGAACGTCCGAGCCAAGGAATGCCACTCTCTCCTCCGACATACCGGTGGATGGCTCCGTCTCGTCGTCTAGTTCATCATCCACTGCGCGGTGTGCCACCCAGCCGAGGTATACAAAGAGGGCGACGCAGAGCATGATGCCACCGATCGTCCAGACTCTACCCCAACCGTCCTCGCTTTCGCCTGCGCCGGACCCCTTGTTTGCACTGAACGACCTGATTCCTGCACCGATACTCGTGTGTATGATGACCTTGAAGAGGGAGATTGCAGTACATATGACATAGGTCTTCATAGTCAGCGGCGTTGCAGCAAGGAGGGCGTTCATGACATTGTATGGATAGGGAGCAACGCGGACGAGGAACAGCAGTTGTGGTCTGCGTTCGATCGCTCGTACGACGCGGCACAGTCCGCGGGTTGACTGCAACCAACGGGCGATCGGCTCGCGGAGGAATGTGCGGGACAGGGAAAACACTACGATCGCGCCGGAGAGCGCGGCAGAGTAGGATATCACCGCACCAATCCAAGGTCCATAGGTATAACCAGAGAGGGTGATCAGCGTGGAATACAAGGGGAGAGGAGCTGCAAGGTTCAGAGAAGCACCGAGGCAGATAGAAGCATCCGGATGGGATAATTGTGACGGAAGGAGTAAGCGACGCACGAACGGGGTATTTTATGTAAGATGGAGACGTACGGAAGGTAGTGATAAATATCAGGCAAAAGAGGACGGCAAATCCAAAGTACTCGTCGTTGCGCAGCCAGTGTGACAGTTGATCAAGGCCTTGGTTGTCGGGAGACGGGGGCGGGAGTGCATGTGGCGAGGGCGAGGAGTGCGAAGAAGATACGAGTTTAGCACGGATCGTGGACAGGAGAGAGGCGGATGGGAAAGCCAATCAAGCAGGGGAGATTACTCACCGTCGAAGACTCGCTGCTTCCAGAACGCGATCGCGAGCACGAAACCAAGACTGGTTGCACCGTAGGCCAACACGGGTGACCATTTCTTGAGTAAAATCCACGTCCGGAGTCCGCGGGGACGAACATAACGAGATGACTGCGAGCGAGGACACGAGGACGACGAAGGTGCAGGGCGAGCGGGGATGAACGGATGAGCCGGTCGATGTGTGGAGCGGAAGGGGGAAGTTGGCGAAGTCGAGGGGATACCGCTGGAAGGGAGGGACGTGCTCGCTTTCTCGTCTGACATGGGTACTTGAAAGTTGTTCGGTCGTGGCTCCTGAGCGCTGAGCGCTGAATCGAGTGTCTACTTCCCGGACTCGCCCGAACGTTTCTCGGTAGCGAGGAATTCAGCTATTGGGATCCTGCCCAGCTGGAGGGGGCGAATTGACGAGGAAAAAGAGAGGGAATGTGGATGGAAGGGGCAAACACACGAGGGATATGGTGAAAATAAAAATAAAGCAAAGGTCACCTGTGAGTCATTGCGATCCCGACTCCCTTTCATCCACACCAAAATGTCTCACAGCGTCCTTCGCACATGGCTGCCCCGCCATCGACGCGCATACAGCGCTCCCGTATCCAAGCCGCGGAGCGGTCATGCAAACTTTTACGCGTCGCTGCTTCCCTCAATGATCCCAGTCGCGCTGCTCGGCTCGGCGGTGTACATGGTGAGTCCTCTCGCCTGCTGTCGCTGGCAGTTTTCCATTCTGCCCCAACGTGACATCCCCCGTCGCTCCGTTGGCGTCGGGGCACCGCTCTCGAGAATCCTCTTCTTTCTTACCCTTCTTTCCTTCACTCGCACGTCCCGCTCTTAACGGCCGATTCTCCCTCTCCATCCTTTCTCGTTCTCACAGGGTCTCCATCTTGCCCAAAGCCGTCTCGCTCACGAAAAATTCCTTGACGAAGCACAAGAGCGCATCCGTGTCCTCGAAGAGCAGGTCGATTCCCTTCAGAGGCAGCGGCCATCTGCCGTCCCCGTCGTCTCAGCTTCTCAGCAGGTCCCATCAATCAATGGGGGCTCCTGGTGGCCATGGTCTTGATTCACGCATCAACATCACGTCTTGTTCTTCGATGTGACACGCAAAGAAAATCTACGGTATATATAATTCATGAAATGTGGCACGATTAGTAAAAATGGTATGAAAATTGACATGAACAAAGTCACATGGAAGCGCTACCATCGCACCGCATGGAACGGTCAACTTAGAGAGCACTTCCCTCTTGATCCAGATCTCAGTCCGCATTCGCAAGCGCCTTGTTAACAAGGACTGATTTGAATTTATCATATAGCTTCGCGGAGCTAATTTCACTTGGTTAGTTGCCCGTCTAGATGCCTCGGAACCCATCAAGTATGTACCTCAAGATGGCAGCCGCAAGTCCTGCAAAGGACTGGATCGAGTCTTTTCCACGTTTGAACCGGAAGATGTCATACGCTGTCAAACGGGGTTATCAGTGAACACAAGTCGTTGACATGGCTTCCTTACAAACAAAGACAAAGTCCATGATCAGCTTCACCCGCGAAACTTGAAGCCAGTAGCTCTTGCGTCGAAGTCTTGCCAGTTCCTTGTCGTCGAGCTTCGTAGTCTTGGGCCGCGATTTCGACGTCGCCCCGTCCAACGACTCCTTATATGCTCGGTTCTCCACTGCAACTAGGTTTCAGCAAACAACGAGAGCATAAGACCAACAGTTACCTTCGCGCTGCAGGCCCTCCACGATGCTCATTTCGACCCCATTCTCCACCAAACCGACAAGAGTGCCAAAAAGCCAACACCAGTCTGCGAAACGCGCTGCCCTGGCACCCGTCTTCGGTCCAACTAATCCTAGACGCGAGAGCGTATATATATCGTCGGAGAGGCCGTTCACCAAATCTAGCAGGACAGGGGGAGGCGCGGAGAGCAGCGCTTGCAAGAAGGGATGTGAGAGAAGATCACTCGTAAAGGAGAGCGATGGTTTTTTCGGCGGTACATCCGCAAGGCCATGGGGAATTGATGATGAGCCCCCGGAGGAGAAGGGAACAGCCTTCTGTGCCATTATGGTGCTCAACGGGGTCAACCAGTTGAACAGAATGAGCATTTTCCTGGTACTCAGAGGTCAGAGTATATCCAAACAGGAACTCTCGAAATGTAGTAGTACCTTGTGAAGGAGAACCCACTCCGGGCAGACTCGAGTCTCCCCACCAATCCCTGTTGCCAGACACCCTGGCCATTCCGGAACAAGAGTTTGGTATGCAACAGTAGGTATACACGTATTGAATATTGCATCAATTTCTGCCGCCCAGAACAAGTCAATGGGGCAGCACTCGCAGAGAAGCATGCTCATACGCACAAAGGCCTTATCTCGACCCCCGCTGGTGACTAGCATGTCCCGCCACACCTCATTCCTCCCGACCTTTTTCTCTGCCTCCACCACACGTTCGCTCTCCTCGTCGACCTCGTCGACCTCATCGTCATCGCCAGTATTCTCAGCCACGCCTTTCTCCGTTGCCTGCTCTTCGGACTTTTCATCGTAATAACTCATGTTCCCAAAGTGTGACTGGGCTGTTGTACTGGGACGGGGTGTCCGAGGCGGGTGGGCAGAGAGTGGGTTCATCTGAAAGGAATTGCCAACATCAAAGCTGGGCGGCTGGTAGAACTGGGCATGCATTGAATCGCGCAACGACGAAGACGGAACGAGGTCCGCGTCCTCGGAATGAGGGAAGGGCATCGACGAGGACATGGCTGGTTACGTGAAGACTATGCTGAAGACTGCAAGAGGGGCTGGGACAATAAAGGCGTTGACGCCTGCCCGCATCCAAGGTCTAGTACAAACAACGAGTAAACAAAGCAAGTCCTTACACCCAGCAAAGGGCCATTGCAAGACGGTACGAGGAAATGTCCACTCCGTATGGTTTCCGTTCTCCAATATCCCGGTCCGAGGCTGCTTCTCCTCATCCGATGAGACCACCCTTTGACGCGGAGGTGCTCCGCACATACATGAAGAAACTTCTCCAGACAACGTTGCAGCACGCGATCTGGTCTTCCGACCGAGAACAAGTGAAATCTTGGATGAAGGATCTCAAAGAACGCGTCAAGGATCGGATGATAGAGATACGGCCGTCTGGTTTGTGAGTTGCTCTGTCTGCGCCCGAAAACACGCTGACATCCCATGACTTAGTAAATACATCGTGCTTGTTCAAATAAACGAGAATCGAAATCAGGGTGGACGGTGGGCCTATGATTACTGGCGGGATCTCACGGACGTGCTGACATCGATCGATCGATCATTCACCTAGTGCCGACATGGTCTCTCATTGGGAAGATGGAGATGTTTGCGTGCATGAGCTGTTTTACAATGTTCGCACGACCCGACTGCGTTTCCCGTGTACGAAGGCTCAACCCCGCTTTTGCAGGACTCGATCATCTGCACATGTATCGCACTCGCTGTTCGAGGTCCGTCATGACCGCCGAGATTGTCCTGTAGCTGTATCACCGGGGAAGGTCACGCAAGTACATCATCCATATCATCTGCTCGCGTGGCAACAGACGGAGTTCGCTATCCCATCGTCCGTTATATTTGTTTTGCTACCGAATCCCCGCCCACCTCCGTCGCATCACTCCCTGCGGTCCATATTCCCGGCGTCTGTTATACATCCCCTTGTTGTCTGTGCATCACTTTGCGAAGACGGCGCTGCAGTGCAGTTCATTATGGAGAACTCATCCTCAACGTAGATTTGCCATCAAACGCTCTATCACCCCGTGTTCCAGCAAGATGTGCTCTTGATCATTGCTCACCGCTCAGCACTGCTCACTGATATCAACAGTGCTGCGGTCTCTACCCTTACTACCGGTAACCGAATATCCCTACTTGGATGATCATCTCTGCTACTCTCCAATTGCTTCCTCAGTACTCAGTCCTCCTCGACTTCGCGACCGCAGTTGACTTCCCCAAGGGTAATCTTGTATCCGCCCCGGTGTCTCACGCGCCAGATTAGTAGTCCAGCTTCCCTCCTTGGGAATATATCCTTGCACTCCGAGGATTCATTGATAGCCGCTATAAGCCACAGGAAGAAAATATTTCGCAGGTCCACGATCTCGAACCGGTTATGTGCTGTTAGATCCCAACACTCGACAGCAGCGCGCGGGGCGGCGCCGGGCCGGATTGATTGCGTCAATCGTTGCTTTCGTGCAATGAAATGAAATGTCTTCCTCCTGGGACAATACCTCTCTCGTTCTGCGGGCGGACAGTTATCCATACGCCGGCACTCACGTTTAGCCAAATGAGGTATTTCCCGTACTCGGCTTGCATCCAGGCCGTGGTATCAGCACCGTATCTCTGATACAACTACCTGGGGGGCGGTATGAGTTTCAAAGCTTGCATTTGGTGACCGATAATCGGCAGCGTCTGTTCATCCGTGAGAGAGTCCACTTGTCTGTGTTGATATGATTGTACGATGCAAGTCACGATTCAGGAATGTTCCAGTTCATTTTCTAGATTTGGTCCTTGTTCGGATTGATGGGGTTGAATGGTTGGATTACGATGACACACGTGTATTGCCATCCACGAATCAGATTTTTTGATTTGATTTTTCGCGATAACGACAACGAGTTTGGCCTACCCAGTTAAAGTCAAGTCCCTGTATTGTCTGGTTCCAAATCAGGAGAGAAACGACCGAATGACCGTTCCCTTCCACTCCCCTCCCTCCCCTGAGTTCCGGGTCAGGCGACATGAATTTGTTGTGACCGTGCTGTTACGTCGCCAGTGACAGCATGCATGGTGTCTGTACGCGGTACAAGTTGACTCGCACCTATCTCGCGTAATCGGAGGGGTTACGGTCCCTTCGCCGTGATTTGATGATAGCCCCTGTGATACTCCTGTCTTCGCGACAGCGTTTGTAGCAAGGCAACGCCAGACCGGCACTTGTTAGCATGGCCCTGCAGCATGATTACCGTCCGATTCGTGCGCGAATCTCACAGCCCACGACCGGACCATGGGGGGGAGACCCTGGCTGCACGCTATGTGATGTGATACTCACGCTATCGATGGGGCCGCATCACGTCGTCCCCCCCTCCTTCCCGCGATGGCTTAGTCTACCGCCTTTTGTCTCGAGCGCCCCCCATCGTGGCAACAACTGGTGCCTATCTTTTCGTCCTTTCCGCCGCCGACACGTCCGACAAATTAGCTCCTATCCAACTCTTGTCGCACGCACAAAGCGCGCGCGCGCGTGCGTGCGTAATCGAAACGTTCTTGTAACAACGCAATCAATCAGTTTGTGATTTCCCATGTTACATGGATCAGGTGCGAAAAGTGAGCGATTTGAATCATGATGATGGACTCTGCCGTGAACTGCGTGCAAGGCGCACCGTTAGCAACCGTGTTTGAGAATACAGAAAAGAAAAAGGCAGGGGTGCAATTTGAGGACCCCTCATCATGATAATACTGTTACACGACGATAAAGCGTTCATGAAAAAGTAAGAGAAAAAAAGTCCTGTTTCCAATTATCGAACAGCCCTAAGCCCTCCTCGCGGGCTGTGTGGTTTACGTTGGCACCCTGAATACCATACGATTGCTGCCACGATGCGCACCTAAACGTGTTCGGGTGGGACGATGGACGGGTGCTCACGCTAAATGAATGCAGCACTCGAGTACGTGAATGCGGGATTGTACGCAATGACTGGGGCCGTCGGCAGAGCGTCTCGTCTCCGTTTCCAGAAAAAGCTAGTAGCATAGCCGTCAGGCCGAAAAAACGAGTCCAGGATGATGGACTCAACAAAGGCCCTGCCGTTCATTTCTACCTATTCAAGCCACCCACGTGCTGCCCCAAATACAGCAGACGCTCCTCGATTCAGAAGCAAACCAGCTCGCCTCAGGAAATAGACGTATTCGGGGTCCTTCGTCCCCCTTTGTCCCGCCCCAACAAATCAGCGAGCCTCGTAATTTGTTAATGCTGGCGTGATGAGCGCCAGAAATTCTCTCGAAAATTTTCAATGCCTGCTGCGATCAAAGGCGGTCGTTTTACCTGGGATGTCCGCCTGACTGAGGGCTATCACGTCCGAGGAGCTGGCAATGCATATCGTTTCGCTATCGACCGGTGGCCGCTGGCACTGGCATTCACAGCGCGCGTTGATGACGCGGGTGGCCATCCGGCATTTCCGCGTAGCCTAAATGACGGAAACGTAGTCTCGATTTAGAGCCCATCCTGCCATTTCGCCCAAAGTTGACGAGAATGAAAATAGCGGATGAGAGTTGGCTTTTCGGAGACAAAACGACCCAAAAATTAACTCGTCAAGTTTCGGACTCTGTTGTATCGGCCGCATCAGCCGCTGGAATGGCTCCCATGGCCATGTCATCTGCTTGACTCGAGCCACTAGCCCTATTTGGGCCATCAAGCCACTCCTGGCATTTTTGGTGGCCGGCTGGCGTGCGTTTTCCTCGAGCGGACTTGGGAAAATCCAGAAACCCGGGGATTTGTTTTCATTCCGGCGTCACTTCACACTGAGATGGGGGCTGACGGAAGCATGCGATAAGACGCAGGCCGTATGTAGAAGGGATTTCTTTTTCATCCGTGATTATTGTCCACTTGGGCCTCGCCCCTTGCACTGTTATGGTACGGTTTCGGTATGTGTGTGCGGATGATTGGTTCTGTGTGAGCGGTCGGAGAGTTTTTAGAGCGGCGGAGCACAAGGGAGTATCCGAACGCTGGTTTGCTGGTCCAAGATATCCAAAGGAGGGAGGCCTTGCGGACGTTGAACGGCGCGCTGGTGCACATGGGGAAATGGTCATCAAATTTTCAGATGGCGAAACGTGAGCCAGATACATTGGCGGTGATCGTCCAGTGGTAAATACACCCGCGCCACAAAGGCCGCTAACAGTAGGGAAGCCACGGACGTAAGTGAGAAGTCCGAGGGCAACCTTCTGAGAATCTGAACGTGTTCGATAATCGCGTGAAGTAAAGGGAGGAGAGAGACTCGATGAAGGGGTGGTATCTCTGACGTACTGAGCATGAACTCTGTCCCTTTCCAGCGGATCAAAAAGGGTGGGCATGATCAAAGTTGGGAAATAAGGGTTACCGTGTTGAAATCGATTTTCCTTAACGATGTTGTCTCAGCGTCGCGTAAACAGAGACCAGCTCAGAAAGAGGAAATGGTAAACGTGACGATACAGCTTGGTAGTTGCATGTTGTCCAGGGCACGGAGTTGGCGAGAAAAATCATTTTTTGGGGGCTACTAGATAGATGCTTGCGTGACCGATCTAGTAAACGAAGGGCTGACGTGACGCAGAAATTTCAGGTGCCCGTAGGGTCCTGCGTGCCTAGTCTTGGGTAGAGGTACTCAGTAGTGTCAGGAAAGTTCTTCGCGAGTGCCTCGTTCAGCGACCGGCGATAAGACTAGTAGAGCAAGCTAACGGTAAGGGACGGGGACAAACTCGGCCAATCGACTTACATCGATGGCAGCTATCTTTCCGTTCATAAATTGGTTTTCGGTTGCAGCCCTCTCCAACCTCTCCTTGGTGAGTTGCATGGGGTTCCTGGCATTGTCGACGTCCTGCAAAACTTGAAACGGAATCATTGTTCGAATGTTCTGGGCCATGTCGTCGATCGTGGCGAGATGCTGAACGACTTCGTTGCTGATGTGGGTTCGTGAATGATAGCCGAGGGAAGTTCACGGAGACATACGCTCGAAGGCCAACTTGCTTGCCTCCTGCCAATTTTTCACGTTCCTTTGTGGAGTCATTGATGACAGTCGTGCCCAGATTGTACAACGCGTTTGCCAGTCCATGCAGCTCGAGTTCTATATCTCCCTGCGCACCCGAAGGCGGGGGAGACTGTGACATTCGGGGTGAATCAGGAGCATGTATATTATTCAACGGAACGACGGGGTCTGGTTGGAACGACATGACAGTCACAATACATTGTGCTCTGACAAGCGAATACTAATACTCGTACTAGGGTTAGGGTTAGGAGTGAGAAAGGGCGAAAAAAAAGAGGCCTACCCAGCCAGAGTGGCCGTGGTAGGACAGGAAAATATTGAGACAGTGCATGAGCCGAAGCCCATACAAGCCATAGGCACCCTCTGTATGGACAAGGTCGCCGTGCTATGGAAGGTCCCCACCGCCCGCACGCCCGGGTACATGAAAGGGCATGCGCCATCAAGGTAAGTATGAGGTATTCTCTTGTCTGCCTCCCGCTTATATACACCTTCCTTCTGCGCACGGACCACCGTTCGGTGCACTTGCCAAGTAAGGCAATCCAACGTTTCTCGGCCGGCAACCCCTTTATACGTCGCTCAGATGAGTGGACTGGCAGACGAGCTACTGGCAGACCTCGATGGCCTCTCCGACAACGGCAGCGCGGACTACGAAGATGAAAAGGATGCCGCCACCCCGACCACCAGCTCGGCACCGAATGGATTGAAACGCAAGGCCGATAGAGACATTGAAATGTCCGAAGACGAAGAGGACGCAGGGGAGGAGGAGGGCACGGCAGAACAGGGTTCGGGTGTTGGCCTTGTGCTTGAGGGTGGTGTAAAGCCTGCGGAGGAGCTGGACGCGGAAGATGTCCAACAGATGGATCTCGGCGACATAGAGGACGTCACCTCGATAGCAAAGCTAGAAGGCAGCAAGAGGATGTCCGACATTTTAAAGGTAACTTCACGTGCTCACTCCCTCCATGATGTTTCTCAATGTTCTACGCAGGACATTGGAAAATACCAAGCAAACCCAAGCTCAGCAGATGCAATCTCCCTTCCCGCACACCTGAACCCGGAGTACACTCTCATCGTGCAGGCAAACAACTTGTCCGTCGATATTGACAACGAAATCCTCGTGGTACACAAAGTATGTTACGGTGGCACATGTTTTTCTCGTCGGCTGAGTCCCTGCCGTAGTTCATTCGTGACCGCTACGCGCCCAAGTTTCCAGAGCTGGAGCAACTCGTTCAAGATCCTTCTCAGTATATCAGGGCGGTACAAATTCTTGCCAACAACGAGGTCCGTCAAACTACCTGCTACCGGTGATTTTGCCTTTACAAGTTTCCGTTCCTAGGATCCTACAAGGGTTGATCTAGCAGGTGTATTGCCTGCTGCCGTGATCATGAGTGTTTTGATTACGGCCACGACAAGTTCAGGACAGCCTCTTTCAGACGCTCAGTGGAAATCCGTAGAGCGAGCATGTGATCTGGCCGACCGTTTGGAGGAGATACGCAAAACTGTGAGCCGCACCCTTCCTTCCGCAGGATTTCGCTCACTACTGCTTATTGTAGATATTCATGTACGTTAGCTCAAGAATGAATGTTCTTGCTCCCAACCTGTCAGCTATTGTTGGTACTACTACAGCCGCAAAACTGCTTGGCGTCGCAGGTGGCCTCGGTCCACTAGCTAAAATGCCATCGTGTAACGTTCACGTTAGTTACTATACACATTTTACCTTCAACCCGCCTCATTTTCCTCTTTACTTAGCTCCTTGGTGCTCAAAGGAAGATTGCGCTTGGATTTTCCAGTGCCATGCAACGACGGCACACAGGCTTCGTGTTTCAATGCGACCTAGTGCAGCAAACGCCTCCAGATTACCAGCTCAAGGTACAGCGAACCGTTGGTGCGAAGTGCGTGCTCGCCGCTCGCATGGATCTTGAGCGAACGCGCAGAGACGGTGGGCATGTTCTTTTAATGAGTTATCTCCTCGTGTTGAGCCAGTCGTCCAGGGTCGTATGGTCAGGATCTTCGTGACAAGATCGAGAAACACATAGACCGTCTTGCGGCCCCACCACCTGCGAAGATCACCAAAGCACTTCCTATTCCAAATGACGGACCGAAAAAGCGAAGAGGAGGCAAACGGTTCATTTTATTCCTGTCATCCCCTTTTCGTCTTTTCGTCTCATAGAGTTCCCAGTGCGCGTAAAGCGAAAGAAGCGTACGCTCAGACCGAGTTGCGCAAACTCCAGAACCGCATGGCATTCGGTGAAGCCGAGGAGGAAGTTGGCGCATTCGACCAGACAAAGGGTCTCGGTATGATTGGCGTCGGAACGGGCAAGGTCCGGGCTGGACTCGGAGAAGCCAAGAGTCGAGGTAAGCGATGCACCTCGTGGCTTTGATCATGATTATTAACCCGACGGAATGCCAACAGCGAAATTATCCAAGGCGAATAAGCTGCGGACAGCCGCGCTGACGCGTGCAGCGCAAGGGGGCTCGGCAACATCTGGAACCGCCACGTCGTTGACCGTAACTCCGGTGCAAGGTTGGTTACTGGGCATTATTTTTGTCTGGCATTCCACGCTGACATTGAATACCAAGGTTTCGAGCTGACAAATCGTGCTGCGGCTGCTCAGCGAGTCAGAGAAGCCAACGAACGATGGTTTACAGCGGGGAACTTCTCGTTTGTGGGGCAGAAGGGAAGCGGGAATAAAGGATGAGTTCGGTCCCTAGCTAGTCCGTCCGGGGAATTCAGAAGCACTCGGGTAGCGCCCAGTTCATGACCGAAAAATCATTGATTCGTTGAACATGACGATAGGTCCAATGGGGATACACGTACACGGTGACTGCTGTGCGACTATTAAAAAAAGATACGATGCCAGTCATGACAGGTACTAGCTAATACAAACAGTGCTCGGATCTACGATCCCACAAATAATTCGCTCACGGCGATTGAGCGGGATGAGCAGTGGCTACGGTCTCCCCTGTTACGGAGCTTTGAGTTACATCAATGTAGCCAGTCTTTTTCGGGTCGACCAGGCGATTCCGCTTCGTGCGGTAGTCCCGAATGGCAGAGCGAATGGCATCCTCAGCCAACACTGTGGGAAAAAAAAAACATATCAGATAAGAAAATTTCCCGCCGTGGTGGGTACGCGCTCACTTGAGCAATGGAGTTTCACAGGCGGTAGGCAGAGCTCTTTGGCGATTTCCGTGTTCTTGATTTTGGAGGCTTCCTCCAGAGAGAGACCCATGACCCGCTCGGTCATGTAAGAGCTGGAGGCGATGGCACTCCCGCAGCCAAACGTCTTGAACTTGACATCACTGATGACACCGTTCTCATCCACACGGATTTGAAGCTTCATGACGTCTCCGCAGCTGGATGAGTTCTGTCAATACTGTATGCATAAGGTGCAGGTGTACGACGAATACGCACGCAGGTGCCCCAACAAGGCCCGTGCCGACATCAACATCGTCCTTGGGAAGAGAACCAACCTAGAGAAAAGAAGCAGAAATGAGTGGCGCATGAAGGGTGAAAGGTGAAGGTGACAGACATTTCGGGGGCTCTCGTAATGCGAGATGACCTTCTCGTGGTAACCACGGGAGAGGACTGGTACAACACCAGTTCTCGGTGCTTTCGACGCTGCAGCGTTGAGGGCGGTCCTTGAGAGTGCTGAACGGAACATGGTGGCAGCTGGGAAAGACGCAGAGCTACACTTTGTTGTTGCTTTCTAAGTCTCGGTGGCTGAGCTCAAAATAGGCACTGCTAATCAATGTCAGTTCATCACATGTACCTGACCGGCCTCCTCGACGCCCAATATTCAATATTCAATGATCAGATACCTTAATCACATCGTCGACTACGTGTTCCGCAATTGCAAGACTGGCCGTAAGACCTGGACTCTCAATGCCCAATAGGCTCACCATCAACCCCCTGTCTCTCCCGTCCACATAATCCGTCCGTATGACAAAGTCTTGGAACCCCGACACCACCAGTTTCGGCCGAACCCCAACATAGTCTGCCCTGAAGCCCTCGAATGCCACTCCGGGTAGATATTGTGTCACTGCTTCGTGCATGTCCTCTAGCCTCGATTCACCGGGTATCAGGTGCTGGGTCCAAAAGTCAACGTTTTCTTCGTTGGTGCAAAAGTCCGGTGCGTCCGACGGTGGTGATATCCACTCCAAGTCAGGCCCAAATCGGACCCTGCCTTGCAAGTCGAGGGTCAAGTGTGTGCCAAGCGATTGGAAAGCATGTTTGTTGGGCCCAGTCTCGGGGCAGGGGTATATGAGGTGGTTGACATGGGAAATGCCTGGACCGCTATATGCGGCGTACGAACCACGCCCGAAATACATTGGTATCCGAGAAGATTCTGGGAGAAGAGAGTTGAGAATGAGGCTGGCGGATAATCCAGACGCATTGACGAGTGTCTTCGCAAGGGTGGCATCCCCTTCCTGTGCACCGTCGGTGACAGTCTGCACCACCCAACCTTCGGAAACTGCAGTAGGAAACGACTCAGTACCCTTGTACGGATCCACCCGGACAACACGTGTGGAGTACACAAGCTCTCCGCCATCAGATTCCAGAATGTCTTTCTCGAAGCTCGCCAAGAGCGAGTGAGAATCGACGATACCCGTCTCTGGACTCCACAAGGCTGCGTGTATATCCTTTGACAAATCGGGTTCCAACTCGCGCGCATGATCTCCGCTAATGAGGGAAACGGGAAGGACTGGTTCGCCTGTCAGTTGCGGTGCGTGAACCGAGTGGGGTGGCCATGGAAGCGAGCGAGATTTCTCCAGCAGGCCCTCGACATACGATCGCTGGCTCGCGTGGGCAACAACAAGTTTTCCCGTTTTTCGATACGGAACGTTGTGCGTCTTGCACCGTTGATACATGAGGTGGCGTCCACGCAGACACAGCCGGGTCTTCAAAGACCCTGGTGGGTAGTATAGGCCTACAACGAGGTGTGATCATAAGCCCCTTTCGCACGAGGCGGCCGTCACAGCAGAGCCATACCTGCATGGATCACCTCAGAATTTCGAGAACTATCGGCGTCAGAAAGCACAGACACCATTTCAAATGGGAAATTTTACCTGATCTCCTCCCCCGCTCGTGTATGTCTTTCTACGAGGAACGTGCTCTTGGTCGGAAATTGCTGAGAAAGCCGTTGGGCAATTGCCAGACCGACCACGCCTAAACGGTAGATCGACGAGTTACGCGAGCTCCACGAAGTGCGGATAATTTGTGGCCCCACCTCCCCCAATGACGAGAAAGTCAACTGCTGCGTCGGGTCTCTGGCACGCGTGTTAACCAGGGTACGAGGCGTTTGGTGGTGAACTCACCTTGAACTTGAACTTTCCCGTAGAGTTTAGAGCAGCTTTCAGTCCTCGCACTGCTAGGGGAGCCATCTCCCATGTGTTGGGTTGGGAAGACTGGAGAATGTGGTTTAAATTGGATCCAAGTTGCCAGCAGACATCCGAGTCGTGGTTGTTCGGAATTAATTTTAGACGACATCTTATCTTATCTTGCATTTCTCCACTTACTCTTGAAACTTCCGGAAACTGAACATGGCCGCACAGATCGGTCCACAGCCCGCGCAAGTGGACTTTGGAGAGACGCTAGCGTCTCTACAGTCTCTTCCATTGTTCATGAAGTCTTTGCCCAGCGAGGACTCGGACGACGTCGCGCTCCAAGCGCTGCAGAGCCTTGCGCACGACGGCACGCCGGACGGTGCGTCGACACCCTACTTTTGTGCCGCGTCGCTGACGGCACCCAAGAAATCGCTCAGAACTTCAAGGAGCAGGGGAGCGAGTACTTCAAGGGGAAGCGCTACCGAGAAGCCCTCGGTTTTTATACCCAGGGGCTTGACGCGAAACCGACAGACTCTAGGCTCCAGGAAGTCCTCTATTGTAATCGCGCTGCCTGCAATCTGGAGCTGAGTAGGCAGAATATTTCCGTACCTTAACGAGCGCTCACCATCAAGGCAGAAAACTATGGCATGGTCCTCAAGGACTGCTCAAAAGCATTGAGTATTAATGCCAAGTCATCGAAAGCGTTGTATCGTTCAGCGACGGCGCTGCTAGCTCTAGACAGACTCGAGGAGGCCCTGGACTGTTGCGATCGATGTCTGGTGCTCGATCCCCGCAACCAAGCCGTGTGTTCCCTTCGATCGCACACGGAAAGCACCAAGAACGCGAAAGACCGCCGGCTTCAGCAAACAGAAGAAAGCTTGCGCAGAGCAAAGGAAGAAGAGCGTATTCTCCGGATAGCCCTCAAGGTACGCAACCCGTTGCCCTTGACGGCTGGGGTTGAACGTCAAATTCCGAACTCTCGATCGCTAGGAACGACATATCTACCAAATCAACAACCCACACGGGTCACTGGATAACCCTTACCATCCACACTTTGACTCTGAGGATCCAACACGTTCGACGCTCGTATTTCCTGTTTTCTTTTTGTATCCTCAATATGCGACGTCGGATGTCATTGCCCACTTTGTGGAAGACACTACATTCTATGCCCACATTTCTCAGATGTTCCCGCCACAAACACCTGCACCTGCGTGGGACGAGAAGCAGGAGTACATTGCCAGCAAACTTGTAGTGTACGCGATGACACACCGAAAACGGCTGCTCAAGGTTGGAAAAAAGATGACGCTGCGGGATGTGTGCAGGGCTGCAGAGGAGAAGGAAGGCAACCCTGCAGACGGACTGGAGATAAAGGACGGGTATCTGACATTCGCGGTACTACCAAAGGGTGGGGAGGAACAGAGATGGGTGGCCGAGTTCAAGACTGAGCGTAGTCCTGTTAATTAGGGGTCGTATTTCCTAAACGGTGTGGATTGGTCATGTTTGGTTGTACGAGAGACACGGCTATCACACCAGCACTCCACCCAAAAGACATCGACAAAGGCGTCAAGCTCGGTGAGTCCCTCCCAGTCTCTGTCAAGGCCACAAAGCGTCGTCGGTTGGACCTGTTGAGGGACATTTGGGTGCGATATCCAGCAAGAATGGCCCGGATTCGGTGGATGTGCACTCGCGCGACAGGGTGCTGACTGTATCTCATCTCCAGGCCACATCATGTCTATCAACCACAAGATCCTTCGTACTGCCAATGCCCCCCAAACGTCTCCGGATGAAACCGAAACGAGCGTCGCTCAGGCCCTGGTTGACCTTGAAAACAACGTCCCTGAGCTCAAGACCGAGCTCCGCCCCCTACAAATCTCTGCTGCCCGGGAGGTTGACGTCCGGGGTGGCAAAAAAGCCATCGTCGTCTTCGTCCCTGTCCCTCAAGCGAAGGCATTCCGAAAAATCCAACAACGGTGTGTGTCTTCCTGCACGGGACTGATCGACGACCTGAAGGTGGTTGCAGGCTCACCCGTGAGCTGGAAAAGAAATTCTCCGACAGACATGTCGTTTTCGTCGCTCAGCGTCGGATGCTGAGCAAACCCACGCGTAACTCCCGCACGAAGCAAAAGAGACCACGTTCCCGCACGCTGACGTCGGTGCACGAGAAGATTCTCGAGGACCTTGTCTTTCCGACGGAGATCGTGGGCAAGAGGATGCGTGTGGCCGTCGATGGCTCGAAACTGCTGAAAGTGTATGTGACAGCGTGCTGTGTTGTACTGGCTGTGCTGAGCGCTTGCACAGGATCCTCGACACGAAAGACGCGACATCGCTGGAGTACAAGTTGGACTCGTTTTCGTCGGTGTACCGTCGCTTGACTGGCAAGGACGTGGTGTTCGAGTTTCCTCCCGCGAACCAAGAGTAGAGTAGGGACCGAGCACTGTTGACTATATGTCGTCGAAATGCCCAATTCCCGTTTATGTAGCCCTCTCGTTATCACCGTGTGCCACAAGAACGGAGAGCGCTTCAGTACCAACTCAGCCGCGCACGTGAGCCCGGGTCGCGTCTGTTGCCGAGTTGGACCTCGTCCACTTTCGCGTCCCTTTTCCTCCTCCTCCCCTCCTTCCTCCTCCTCCTCCCCAGCCGCGCCCGACGTGGCACCCACAACCGTCCCTCCCAATGACCGACTATCTGGCTTGCTCCCCGTCCAGGTATGAGCACGGTGTAGATGCCAAAATAGTCGTCATGGGCAATACAGGTTCGTCCTCTTCCAATTCACATTACCCTCCCCAATCTCACTTGATTTCCCCACGCAGGCGTCGGGAAGACCAGTCTGCTTCATCGCTATACACAGGACAAGTTCGATCCCAGGAACATGACGTCCACTACTGGTGCCTTCTTCGTAACCAAGAAGGTCTATGTCGACGGCCTCAAAGTTCGCCTTCAGCTCTGGGACACGGCTGGCCAGGAGAGATTCCGTAGCATGGTGCGAATACCCCCCGATGGCACCCCCCACTCGCTCACCCTCACTCAGGCTCCAATGTATTATCGAGGCGCCAACGCCGCACTTCTTTTGTACGATATCACGAATGCTGCTACGTTTGACGATATACGAGGTTGGCTTGCAGGTCAGTGCTCCTGTTTTTCTCCCTCAACTCTACCCCTCACCTTCGTGCAGAGTTGAAGAAAAATTGCCCGCCGGAACTTATCATCTACATCGTTGGCTCCAAGGCCGATTTGCACCACCAACGTCAGGTCACCCAGGATCTTGCACGTTTGTCCCTACATAACTGGTTTCCCCCACCCCGACCTCCATCTCCTCCTCCACCTCCGCCGCCCCCACCGTCCACGTTGTCATATATTCGTCCAAGGTTTACCTCGTTCACCAGCATCCGCTCCGCTCCTCTGCTTTCGATGCCTCTCAAGTCCTCCCCTCCCACCAGCTCTTCTTACGATCCAGTTATCAGTGGCGATGGGCTCACTCGCTCCAATACTTCCAACGGTCTCCCACGCTCGAAACCGAACAGTGGTGTAAATTTAAGCATATCAAAGATTGCAGAATCTTCCCGTTCCACACAATCAAGATTCGGTTCCCATTTTGGACACTATGCGGGAGGCTGGAACGAAAATGGAGACACGAGCAGCAACAGTTTGGACGAAGAGGAGGTGGAGGACAGTCAACAATGGGGCCTGCACCATGGTATGGAACTCTTCGAAGTTTCTGCCAAGGACGATGTCGGTGAGCGCAGAGACTTGCTATGTCTTCGTGTCGATTCTAACTTTTCATGACAGGCATTCAATCTCTGTTTGATTCACTTATTGGAGCAATAATTTCGAGAAAGGATGTCATTGAACGGGAGAATGAACTCCGAAAGCGCGATAGCGTGCTTCTGGCGTCGGCAAGCACGACGCCCACATGGGCAGCCCAGGCAGAAGAAGAAGAGGCACTTGAGAAGGCGCGTTCTTCGTCGGGCTGGAGTTGTTGCTCTTCGTGAGAGTCCCCTCGCTCGCCCCTGCTTGTTCATCGCGATCTCCTGTTTGTTTTGGCATGGTCCCGCTATCTACTGCAGTCCCCCTTTGACCCCCCACATCTTGCTATGAGATCTTATGCACTACCCTTATGGTTCCTTGGCTTACTCTGACAGCGTGTCACCCCCCACCAAGCCCACATCTTTCCTTTCTCTTCGTCTTTCTACCCTTATTCAACTCTGAGTTATCTCTTTATACCATATATTCTACGTTAGATACAGATTAACCATGTGTTCATAGTCACGTCGCGCTTAAGGACCGGCAAATCGCACTGCCATCTCTACCAGTCTCGCTTGTGTTGAGAGGATGCCCAGATAGGAAGGCGTTGTCGTTGATGATAAGCAACCCTCTTGTACCTTGACAGCCATGTCCCTCCTCCCCGTCGACCCTGCGGGGAGTCTGAAACTAGTCGAGGACGACAACGCCTGCACCCCGTACCACTGTTTCCATGCCTTCGATAACCTCTACTGCGAACTTACTGGCAGCACACCCGTGCCACCCGCTTTCGCGGACGACAAGTAGTACGTCTTCGCCCCCGCACGACTCCGCGACACTGATCGCCATCATAATAGCCCCCTCTTTGTCACCTGGAACACCAGGTCTTCCCGTCCGGGACGTGCACCTCGGTTGAGGGGCTGCATCGGCAACTTTGAGCCCATGCCCATACAGGACGGCATCGCCGAGTACGCGCTTATCAGCGCCTTCAAGGACTCGCGGTTCAGAAGAATCGAAGCCAATGAACTCCCCTCGCTCGAGTGCGGGTGCGTCCCCGTCCCTTTGCAGGGCCCATCGTTCGTTGGCCCCGGGGGACGTGCATTCTGACTGACCCGTAATCCCGTCCCTGTTGCTTATCGCCTCTTCTGGTTCCGTTTCCACTGTCACGCGACGACGGTTGGTTGGCCACCGTCAGCATCTCGCTGTTGACCGATTTCGAGGACGCTTCGTCGTATCTCGACTGGACGGTCGGCGTGCACGGGATCCAAGTCACCTTCCCGAACCCATCCATATACCAGCGTACGGACGCAGACTCGTCAACCTCCCCTTCCCCGTTCTCGTCCTCTGCGTTCTTGCCTCGGCGGTTTAGTTCCAGGCACACCCTGTCGGCGACGTATCTACCGGACGTCATGGTGGAACAAGGGTGGGACAAGATTGAGGCGATTGATAGCGCCATTCGGAAGGCGGACTGGAATGGAACTATCACGGAAGAGATTCGACGCAGTATCCGCCTTCGAAGGTATCAGAGCAGCAAGTGTGTCGTCGGGTGGGACGAGTTCGTTCAATGGAGGAGAGACAATGGGGACGAGGACATTGACTAATCCGAACTTGAACCATTTTCATCACCTCGGAACGCTTGTATTACAACCCCTGGAATATATATAAACATACGTAGCGCACTGTGTCAGTCATCGTGGCTTTCGCGGGCCTTGACCGAATCTCCCGCTAGACCAAAGATGGACAGTCTGATATCCTCTAAGCGTCCGCCCCAACCACCACCATACTTGGCTTCCAACGCTTCCCATATCTCGCACAGCTTGGCGGTGTCTCTCCCGCTCGTCTTGTCGAACGCGACGAGGATCCAGTATACGATCCTGGGAGTCGGCTTTGGGTGGCTTGGAAGCTGCATGAACGCAGCAAACACCGTCTCCAGAGCATCCAGATCCCAGCTGCCCCGTACAGACGGGAAAAGGGCGGCAACGGACTCCATCTCTATCTCTGCCTCCGTTGGACGATGCTCCGAGTCCCGCCCGTGACGGGCGAATCCGAGGAAGAGTCCCCTAAAGGCTGCCATCGAGGGCCTGTAGCATGCCCCGGAGCCGCCGTCCGCCTCGCGATTGGGAGTCGACAGCATGTCGACGAAGACGCCGAGCGCATTCTTTAGGTCGCCGTGGTAAGCTAGGGACTGGATCATCATCGTGTAGGTGATCGTGTCAGGCACGAGGCCGTCTGGTATGTCGAGTCCGACAGTATCGTGGACGTAGCGCGCGTCCTCGCCGAGCTTGTCGTCGTCTGGGCAGGGCGCAGGCTCGACGTTGCTGCGGAGAAGGCGGTATATGGGCAGGGCGACGTCCAAACGTCGGTTCCACGCATACGCCCAGAGACATGCGTTGATTCCGTCCAAGCCGAGCTCTAGACCTTGTTGTTTCATCTTGTCCAACGTTGACCGAACGCTGTGCAGGTCATTCCGGACGGTAAAGTAGCGGAGGAGACATAGATGGGTGTACCGATTCCGTGAAAGACCTGATGTAAGGAGGGATGACGCGTGACGGACGGCGGGTGGCAAGTTGGAGCGAGAGGCGATAGAAAGAAGGATATTATACGTCCAGATGTCTGGATCCTGCTGCGTCGCACACGAATAGACCGCTTGATCCACAACCTCATCGGTAGATACAGTATGCGCGACAGGTAGGGCACCTTTCTTGTTAAAGATATCGAGCGCGTTTTCGTAGTCTTCCAGCCTCGTCTTGCGCCACTGTTTTCCAGCGCTGTCTATGAGCGTGTTCCATTCCCACAAGCGAAGCCGACCGTGACTCCTTTGCAGCGTTTTGAGGACGGAGAGGAGCTGGAGATGAACGGTGCGGGTCCGGGGTTTGATTGACGCGAGGAGGCGCACTAATCGGCGGAGCGAATGATTTGGTATTGCGGCTCGATGCGAAAGTAACTCCAGGTAAGCTGCCCATGCCTGTTCGGCAGACTTGGCCGTGAGCATAAGCCATAGAAGCGTACGACGTCGCCGAGCAGTCCACTTTATGTCGGTTGGGCCGAGAGCGCTGTGGCTTGACACGCTCCCAAACTGTTGGCGGTCTAGCGCATCTGAGGGCAAATCGGTGTCGACGGAATGGAGGACAACGTTTTGATCCACTGGTATGCCAAAAAAAGTGGGCAAGCGACTCAGGTGCGGCGTTCCATTGGCAGAAGCTGCAGGGCGGGGACGAAGGCGGCTGCTCGTCGCGGACACATCGAGGCTGTCTGGTCCGATTTGTTCTTTTAGCATGCTTTGGGGACGGTGCGGTGTAGCGAAGGATCTGCTGCGTTGCAGACAGGTCCCGGCTGCCAAACGGGCTCTGGGGAAAAGAGCTTGATTGAATGGCAGTCGGGAGGACAATGTGGGCAGAGATGCGAGGGCCGACGTGGACCATGTGAGCATAAGTGCCCAGTGCAGTCATCCTTTGCAGCGTAGTGAGCAGCCTGGATCAACATTTTTTTTTTCGTAGTTGAGCGTACCGAGACTGGCGCAATAAAGCACTTCGTGATGGTTGTAGCGAGAGCAGACACGTCACCGCAACAGTCACACAAAATATCGTTCACTACTCGACAACACATTTCTCGGCATGATGGATGGTGGATAATGGTGTATAAAGGAATATAATGCCTATGTAGTACGTGAAACATGCAATCAATCTCTGGCCTTGAGCGTTCCCAAGAACGTAGCCTTTTCCTCGGCAGTTTGGAAAGCACCGTGCTGCACGACACATCAGCTCGGGAGAGTATTACAACAGAGAAAACAAGGCCACTTACGCCGAACTTGGACGAGGTGTCGATGAACTTGAGGTCGATCTTCTCGAGGTCCCGGCGTGAGGTGTGTGTCATCAATGACTTCCGGAGCGTGATGACACGCTTCTTGGTACCAGGAACCGAACCCTTGAGCATCAAGAACTCGTTCTTGACTATACCATAATGGGGGAATCCACCCATCGGCGTAATAGTCTTTTTAGTGATATCCGACTCAGTCGAGGCGCTGAAGTCGTCGGAGCCAAGGCCAATGCGGTAGATCTTCTTGTTGAGTTCGGTGCGGTGGTGGTAACCGTCTACGCAAGTGACCAGTCAGAACCTTTTCGCTCCAGGGGCACATCTACGCACTTTGACCCGCGCGAGCAACAGAAAACATGACCTTGGAAGGATGCCATGCACCGATACAGGCGACTTTGCGAAGACCCTTGTGGGTCTTGCGGGGAAGTTTCTTGGTGCCCCAACGGTGAGTGACACCCTCGAAACCGTGACCCTTGGTGACAGCGATGACATCAATAACCTCGTCTTGCTCGAACACGGTGTTGACGTCGACGGGCTTCTCAAACAAACCATGGGAAAACTCGACTTTGTCCGCAATGGAGCCACCATTGACCTGGATTTCCATAAGGTGAGCCTTCTTTTGACTGAGGCCCGTCTTGCGGATTTGGGTGTGGGCAAGGACGCGAACGACAGTGCAGTATTTGCGGATGCGCTCGAGCTCGCGAGCAGTGGACTTGCCGCCATCTTCTGCGTGCTTTTTTGCATAGCGAGTGAACGCCTTCTTCTTAGAACGGTACCAGTTCTTGTAGAAGCGGCGTTTGACCTCGTCTGATAGATGGGATGCCCAGACGGTGGTTAGAGTGCGAAGACCACGAGGGGTCTCTACGTAGCCGACAACACCAACGACCATCACTGGTGGTGTCTCGATGATGGTGACTGCCTCGACGATCTCGCGCTTGTGCATCTCTGCAGAGGGCGTGAGGGGGGAGGGGTGCAGCCAAGACATGGCACTCACTGGAGCCCTGGCGATCGAGGTCGCGAACGACGTGTGTCATGCCAGCCTTGTAGCCCATGAAGGCAGTTAGGTGGACGGGCTTCTTGGGGTCATCCTGGGGCGCATATTCAGCGGAGGAGGCAAGGGGAAGGCTGCACAGACCTTGGGGAAAGACTTGACTTTTCCGCGGTGGCGCGCGGCACGCTTGCGGGGGAGGAAACCGAGGGAACCGTGGCGGGGTGCTTCATACTGTGGGAGAGGGTCAGAGTGGGGAGGCGGGTAGATTGGGAAAATGCGGACCTTGCGGTGACTACAAGACGAATACGACGTCAACGACGGGGAAAGCGGTAGCGTCTACGATGGTTGAACGTACCTCATCTTGACGGCGAGAGCGACGACGAGGAGGAAGAGGAGGACAAGATGACGGTGATCACCTCGATCGGGGTTTGCCGGGATGTGGCTGATGTGCTGTACAGTACTTCCCATTCTAGATAGCCCCTGTCTTTGTGTAATTCCCACGCGACGCGCCGAAACGCGGTGATTTCCAAAAACGCGTGTAGTCACGTCACGCCCATAGCGCGACTCGTTCCATCCAACGACCAACAAGGCGTTCTCACAGCCTCACAATGCTCGTCTACGGTAAACCTGGCGACCTCAAGCAGAGCCATGACGCCGACATCGACCCATCTGACAGCGAGCGCTCTCGCAGTCCCGCCCCATTCCAATTTGCTTTCAGGGAGCGGTTGAAAGAACTAGACAAACGGTTCGACGCTCAGTCGTCCAAGCCAGGCACTGCATCCCCAGCTGCCCTGTCTACTCGTTCATCACAAGCAAAGGACACTGAAAGCGTCTCCATGGGTACTGCACTCCAAGGCCTTTCTCCCCAGGCGCCGCGTTCCCCATTGTCTCCAGCTCCGACCATATCACCTAAAGAGGACCCACCCGACACTCCTCTCGTGCGCCGTCGTACAAGGAGCATTCGAAACCCCGTTCTCTCTGATTCAGAAGGGGAAGGACAGAGCAGCTCATCATCTGTCTCGCCCACTAGACACGCCATCACAACACCGCACACGCGCTCATCCCCAACACCACCTACTTCTGGGGATATCCACATGACGAGTAGCAAGTCAAAAGGAAAAGCGCCTGCCCGTGACGTGTTGCCCATCGCCTTTGACGATGAACAGCTACCCGCTGTTGAGCTTCCAATCAAGTCAAAGAAAGCGGGACGAAGCGAATCCCTCCGACGCCACAGAACAAAGGTGCGTCTTTCTACACATGTCCACTTTTGATTCACTCAGTGCCAAATTTTGTCTTGCTAGGCACCGACCAAAAAGGAGCGACGCGACGCCGCCTTCGAATCTTCCAGGATTGCGGCCGATCGCCCTGTGCAGGTCGCGCGTACGCAGAAAGAAAAATACTCGATGGCTATATTGCTCGCCCGTCTTCGGTATGTTTGATGACCTCGACAGTATACTGGCAGTCGTGCTTACGTCCCTACCAGCAGCGATAACGTTATAACTCCAACTTCGGGCACAGAGTTGCCATCAGACCCCATAGAGAGATTCTCATCTCCGAATGACAGGGCAACACAATTACCGCCTTCAAACAGTATGTTTGGCGAACCTACGGGACTCTTGAGAACTTCTATGCATGCAGGAACGAACAGTCGACCATCTCCACATGGGAATACCAAGGCTCTCCTTGCTGCAACCGATTCCGATGACGACATGCCATCAGTGTCTGATATCATTCAGGCTAATTCGAAGCAGAACCGGCTGCATGCAATCAAGCAAGCTGCTCTGCGACGCACCAATATCAGCATGTCTCCTGACGACGACAGCGACGACGGCGATTTGTTGGTTGTCAAGGATGATATGCATGTTGTTGCTCGTGAAGAAGCTGCCCATCGAAGACTGGACAAGGCTCATGGTAGTCCAGTCAAGGATATAACCTTGTTACGAAGAATCAAACATCCTAGTATTCGCCCTGTCGCCGTTTCCCCACGCAAGCTTTCGAAACAGGAATTGCAGGAACTTGCTAAGCCATCCTTCGCACGCATGGGGAAAGCGGCCAAGGGTCAGCTCAGCAAAAAGCAGTTAGATCATTTGATGATTACACAACACACCGAAGAGCAGTTGAAGTCCATTAAACGGCATGAAGAGGAGTGGGTCAAACGTGGTGGAAAGCTATCACGGAATAGTGGCGACGGCCCACAGACTTCGCTTTCGCAGAGGCTCGGAACGTATGCTGAACAGGGACTAAAGGTCGTGGAGGACGGCGATACAATAGGTGATGAAGCAAGTGCCGACGAGAGCGACGAAGACTATGCCCCAGATCTACGAGGTTCCGCGAGCCCTGAGCCCATGGATGAAGACGAACAAGACTGTGAACCGGACGACACTATGGAGGTTTCGCAAATTCCTCAGCCACCAGTCAACGATGACAACGATGACGAAGTCGAGGAAATAGTCGCTCCGTCAAGGCGTAATAAACATGGCCAGCGATATCCCCGCCTTGTCGTGGGATCTGACGATGAAAAGGACCCACCGGTTCATCATGACTCGTCCAGCGTCCGGAGGGATTTCACTTCTTCAATGGAGCCTCAGACCGAGGATGAAAACGACAAGGAGAACAGCGCGAGACTGATGTATGACCGCAGCGAGGACAAGGAGAACAAAGCTGTTGTGCGTCATGAGCCAGGGTCATCAGAACGAGGGTTTGGCTCAAGACTAGGATCACTGCCAAGTATCGGAAACAGCGTTCGAAGCGAACCATCACTTGCCTCCCCCACGGATCTTAGTGGCACCGCAAGTTCGCCAAATGGGGATGCCAGATCGCCGCTGAAGGACATCTTGGAAGACGAAGACGACCCTTTCTTGTCCCCTGCTTCAAAGTCGCCGTTCACCAAGCGTCTTCTCCGCAGCGCAACGATATCACCACCCCGCGCTTCTACGTCCGCCCTCAGCCTTGGGTCACCACCGACATTACGGAGTGAACGCACCAGCCGGATAAATCGACTTTCCTTGGACTTGGAGAACGATGAAAACAACCCATCTGGCTTCAAGCCGTTACAACCTACGTTTCTGGAAAGGCTTCACAGCCAGGCCAGCCTTGAACCTTCCTTGGCTCTTGTCAATCCTCTCCAAAATGGCGGATTCTCCCAACTTTTCTCCGTTAGCTATTCCTTTCTCTGACGACTGGGACATTTTACTGACCCATGCCCATACCGTAGGTTGAGGATCAAATCCCGAAGAAACCCGTCGACGGAACAGATAGCGATGAGTTGTCATTAACGCTCGATGTCGGACTGAAGCCTGCCCTCGAAGTTAGTGGGACTCTGGCACACAAGGCTGAAGTTATATTTGAGAAGGAGCAGGAGTATGTTGTCGCTGCCGCGCTCCAACGAAACGAAAAACCGAAGGAAACTCTCTATGTCAATGACTATGGGTACGAGTAGTTCATTCCGAGACTTTCCTCAGCTAATCCTCCTCAGCTTCCTCACACAAACTCGACCTGAAGGCTCCAGTCCTCAGATGTATCGCATGACTCCTTCCCAAGCTTCCAAGTCCACCGGAACTCAAGTCCACCTTACACAAACACTACAACTCAGTGTCCGTCCTCCTCTCCGTACGCTATCACTCACCGCTGCTCAGGAGGTGTCTCCGGAGCCGCAGCCGTTGAGGCGATTGCGTAAACGCAGTCTTTCGCCATTAGTCGAAAAAACACTTGGGCAGAGCGGCAATTCAGGAGCCAAGTTAAACGCATTCAGTCTTCTTGGTAAAGTCCCTAAACTCCCGAAGGAGGCGCGTAAAGAGAGGCATGAAAAGTCGGAATTTGTGGCGGTCGAGGCCGAGGAATCCGACGAGGACGATATGTTTGGCTTCGGAGGTCCAAAGAAGGATGACGATGAAGAAGGGGATGACGATGAGCAAGATAAGATTATCGAAGGGCTTCTGGACGACGTGACCATGGACGCCGAAACCGAGGGCGCAGACCTTGTTCAAGAGAAATTCAGGTGAGAGATGGTCGTTACTAGCCCTTGCTGTTTGATAACCACGACCGGCCGTTAGGGAGCACGAGGAAGAAGACGACCAACGACTTCAGAAACTGCATCAGGATGCCATCGAGGGCAAATTCCGGACGAAGCGCCGTGACCGAGGGGTCGGCTTTGAAGAAGACAGCGATAGAGATGACGACGACGCAGCGCGCCTTATTCGTCAGCGGATGTACAAGAAGCGAAAGATCGAAGGTGATAGCCTGGAAGCCCTAGGTCAGTGAACTGTGCAAGGATATTATACGTGACTCATGGGTCTCCAGGTCAAAATGAAGAGACAAGGGCCTTCTATAATACGTACCACCATGATCTCATGGACGAAGATGACGATTTCGCGCATCTGCGAGAGGATGTTTCAATGCCTGCAGTTGATGACGATGGTCAAGACGAAGACCATGAACAGCCAGAAACTGTGACCGTGGACGAAATTCGGCAGCGAGCGCGCGAGATGGCGCAAAACAACATCGTGGGTGCAAATCGCATACTCCTTGAGCATCTCTCAGACTGAATCGACATCACAGGAGGTAGAGGCGTTAGATCCTGAGGACACAAACTGGATTGACCAGTCGATGATGAATGAAATCGACAACGCAGTCCGTGTCAAGGTGGTAGGACATCGACGGAGTAAACCCACAGCTCGTCGTCAGATGGACTTTGATGTAGAGGTTGGTTTGCTCTTCCAGGGACCTGGCATATACTCACAACGACATTACATTTCAGCGGTCCAGCGGATACGCAGAGAGCGCGCAAGAACGCAAGCAGTTGGAGGTTTGGGCTAAAAGTCAGGGACGCCAACTCCACGGCACAGGGCGATCTGGTAACAGCGCTGCCGTCACCGCCCACACGAAAGCCAAAGCTGGCGATGGGTCACTGAGGCCAATGAAGTCATCGAATTCAGCAGAAACGAGCGAAGCACCCAAGATCACGAAGAGCTCGAGTCTGTTATCTACAGTGTCCAGCAGGAGTGGCAGGTTTGCATAGATCGTACTTTTAATTTTATCTTTGTGACTTTCGTTTGTTTATTTTTGTATATTGTACTTCTACTCATACCTCTCCTCAATGTAATCCAACCAACGCGCTCCCAAGCAACTCCCAAGAGAGAATCCGAAACACGTAACAGTAACAATTAGCTGCTAACAAGATGCACACAACGCGCACTCGGGAAAAAAAAGACGGTCTATGAAAAAGAAGGGTATCACCATGATAGATAACCGAGCGCGCTAATATGGTTCGAAGATTTGAATAAAGGTCTAACATTTACATTTCGTTAATGATTTTGTTTGCCCATCGAGGGTCTGCCAAAGCGAACCCATGTGGCGCGGGGGCGCGCAGGTTGAACGAGTGCAAGGTTTCGTGATTGACGTGCTGACATGGGACTTTTACGCCGATGTGTAGTGGTCTGTATCTAGGGGGGAAAAGGGTACGTCGGTACACTGTCCTCGAGATAACCAAAAGAAGATGCAGGGCTCACCTTGTGTCTGAGCATGATAAGCTTTGCCATGCACGCAGGCGGTCCGGTCTCTCTGACCGGATTGCCTATGATAAATTGTGAGTGGCAGTGAATGTAAATGAAAGGGGGACATGACATACGTGACGCAACCAATGCAAAGCCAGCCTCGTGCACATCGAGCGAGTCACTTCCCTCCATGATCGACCTTCTCACCGCTGGGGAAAATAGGCATAGCAATAAGAAGGAAGAAAAGGAGCATATGAAGAATGCGAAAAGCATAGATCCGCTAAGGGCGAGGCGGCGCGAAGCACGCGAACAGAGTCCTGACGTAGCACGCCGTGAGGAAGAAAAGGAGGAAGAGAGGAGAAGTAAGAGGAGCAAAGGAGGTGTGGGTCGAGAACTTGTCAGCAAATCAACGTAATACTCGGCCCATCCGTAACACTGCTTAGTCATCAAATCCTGCCGACGTAACGTCGAGATTGAAGCGGCTGGCGGATGGGCCGCCCACTTCCTCTCCCTTCAATGTCTCAGTTGGTGTCCTCCGCAGTGTTATCAGCCGTGGGGCTCGCCTGCAAGGCCTTTATTAACTCTGGTTTCTGTTCCATCACCGTCAGTAATTTACCCGTCTTATTAGATGCGCTCAGCAGCGAACGCAAACACGGCGGTCAAGGTTTGATAACAGGTATGTGCCGCATCATTATCGCGCGTTTTCTCCCCCATAACCTCAGTTACAGTTTCAAATCATCTGTCCACGTCGGTTCAAGCCCCTTTTTTTTGTCGACGCTTAGCTTCTAACCTTTTTATCTAGCCTCGACGATCCTGTGATCTGGGGTATCCTTCCCTTTGAATACTTCACGGACGCACGTACTATACGATGGGTTTTGGGTGCCTCAGATATCGCGTTTACAAATCCGTCAGTGGAGCGGAGATTATCTTCTGCCTCATTGCTGACCCTTTCAATTTGGTCAGAAAGTCTCTTCTCGGCTTTCTTTCGCAGCGGCCAGGTAATAGAAACGTTTCGGGGAAACGGCATCTGGCAGCCTGCACTCGATAAGGCTATCGAAAAGCTGAACCAGGGTCACTGGGTATGTGTCTAGTCGCCGTGGTTGCTGCTGCTGATATCATTCCGAACTTTTTTTTTAGCTGCACATGTTCAGCGAGGGCAAGGTACAGCAGCCTCCAACATATCCACAGATCGATGGTATCGCACATTTGTCGCGATTCAGATGGGGCATGTGGGTGTTCTCTGTCTCACGCAACCCGGTTACTTCTCACCGTGATGTGATACGCCTTCAAATCAGTGGTCGAATCATTATGGAGTGCAATGTCCCACCCCTGATAATACCCATGTGGTTGACCGGTGCGAATATTTGATGCTGGCGTTGGCGTTGACCCATATCGACCATCATGGGGGTGCACAGGCTTTGACAAGTTAATGCCGGAGCATCGTCCGGTTCCGTACAAGTTCCTTCCGAGGATGGGTGTTCGACTTGGTGTCGCGTTTGGTGATCCGATACCACCAGACAAGATAATTGATGCATTGAAGGTCCTGCATAAGCATAAGAGGTCGTCCCTACCGCCTGCTGTAGCCAAATGTTCAACTGCTGGGCCATCCAGTGGACCGGGGTTGGGCAATACTATACCAATTGGGGGGTGGATGGAAAACGCCATAGGAGATGCAGTGCTGGAGCTCGAGAATGCCGAGGGACATGCACAGATGGACAAGGTTCGGAGCGAGGTTACGGCCATCATCCAACGAGCTGTCGAGGATCTGGGCAGGAAAGTGTCAGGTGATAGGCTAGACCTTCCACTGTCTCGTCAGAGCCTCCCATAAACATAAATTGATTATCCGGATAGAGACCGCCATCAAATTCTCTTGATCCGTCGGCCATGATCTTGACTAGAACCGGTCCGAGCTCGGCAAAGTGCGCATTTTTTGTCAAGGCGACGACGATTCTGGGGAGATATTGCGCACGATTCACTCGAGTTCACAGGCTGTTTTGTTTGCCTGTCGGCGTCAACACCCTTGGCTCTACTAGCAGGCGCACTGGTCGAACTTGAGGCTTAATGATTCCATGTCAATGGAATCATCGATGCTTCATGCGCGTGTCGAGGACCTCCTCTGTGTGTATTAATTGGCAAACTTGACCGCTGTCCGTTACAGGACCGAAGGTGATCAGGAAGTCTTATCTCTTGGCGTGTTTCAGAACCTCGCGTCCATATCAATTTCCTCTAGTAAAGACACATCGACCCTTTGTCGTCAATAACTTGGACTCACGATGATCACGGGTAGCTATCGAACAAGGGGGCTGGTCGGGGTCAGCAAGGTCCGAAAGTATCGCAAGCTTGAAAAATGAAATGTCCACCTCGACGCGGGCACCTGGGTCGAGCTCCCGTCATGCCACGTCTCTGGTATCAAGCTACCCAGTTCCACAAGGACATCATGAGTCCGAGTCACTGACAGCGGCCACCTAATTTCACTCGAACATCCCAATCAACTGAAGCAGCATATATTCGTCAAGAGTCCAAATTACGATCGTCCGAAAACCCAAGAAGAATTTGATTTGTTACAGGTGATATACCTAAGTTGACTGCGTCTTGGCTTCGCTGTGGAGGATCAAACTGTCAAATTGAATCAATTGAACGAGACGGGAGATACGAACAATTCCAGGTCATCCTGGTCGGTATGGTCCTTGATACGGTAGTGGATCATCGGAAGAGCGAAAAGGATTCCCGCAGCACATAGAACCCATGTAGAGATGAATATGCTCATGTAGCTGTTGGGATAGAGGCCAGAATGTCTGTTTTATCTGGACCACTGAGGGGGGGGGAACTTACGATGCAGGAACAGCATCTGCATGCCACACACCAGCAGCACCGGCTGATTGCAAACCTTTGTCTACGAAAGTTTAACTCCACCTCAAGTTCCGGCTGAGCGATATCACGACTTACAGAACCCACTGAACACGGCAAGCTTCGCCAGATCGTTTGACATGGCGCCCAATAACCAATACACGAATGTCTGCCACATGGCGTCCAGCAAGCCACAGAAGATGTACAACCAGCCGTGTGCTGGATATGCAGAGCTATTGAAATCTATCTTCTCAACCAAAGCCGCAGTTGCTCGCGTATAGTCCCTGTGACCTCTTTGAACTTGGATGCGCTTTGGATTTGATCGAAACTACTCACTTTTGGTACATATAAGCCCATATGTGGACGATGAACACCATCGCAGCCACGATAGTCCAACCGGCAAAAGCACGGGTTCGACGCTTGAACTGCGATCGATCGAGAACACAGTATCCGAGAAATACGGATCCCACTATCTGCGCTGCCCAGTACAGGAATGCGTTGAGACTACGTGTGCGAATGTTGAAGAGTGCGGCGTTGAAATCGTTTTGCTCTAGTCATTTAAACAGCGTTTGGCTCGTCCCAGCAAGCGCAATATCAAGAATGGGGTACTCACGCCAAGTGTAGAAATAGTTGCTTGCGACGAACATAGGGAACAGTAAGATAACTGTCGGATCGGTCATTAGGGCAACGTAGAGGCTATAAAATTCTGTCTTCCAAGATGGTTGGCGGGCTAGGAAAACCTTCGTCCCGTCCGTCCGGACGATTTTCTTGGGATCAGCCATCAGAGGAGCCAAGGCCACTCCGATGAGTGTGAGGATCAAGAAACCGATCTAGCAGTGCAAGTATTTCAATGCGAAACTTCCACAGGAGGTATAACTGCTCACGTAAGTTCCATTTCCGACTTTTTGAACGAGTTGAGACCAATATTAATCACTAAGGAATTCGAGTAGAGAACTTACCTGAATTGCCCTATTGGGGTGTTGAGTAATCAAATTTAACCCGAAGAATGGTTGAAATACACCTCATTGTGGAAATTGGCCCCAAATGCAACCGCGGAACCAATAACAGCCCCCAGGTTGAAAATTGCCCAGAAAATACCGATGAAGAGGCCCTTCTGTGTCTCTGTGGGATAGGCCATCATCATACAACCTTGTGCAGTCCACAGCATCCCTGCACACAATCCAAGGATGGCACCCGAGGCAACAACAAAGTCGTATGCGTTGGGATGAATGTTATCTGCCCTAAAGGATAGATGGATGAGCGTTGGTAACAGTTGCGATTGCATGTGACGCGCGTACAAATATGAGGAGATGTAGAGGGGGTATCCCAGTGTTCCGAGGAGGAGTGTCAGCCGAGGGCCCAGTACATTGTTGATTGTCCTGCAAGAAATAAGCTACGGCTCCATCACAAAGAAAAGGACCGACCCGGAAAGGAAGGCAAAGAATGCGAAGGTGGAATAAGTGGCCGTGGACGCGTTGGCCTGTGCCTTTGTGTTGACTTGGCCTCCGCCGCCAATCCCACCCAGGGCGTTGAACATGCCGGGGCACATAAAGCAGACAAATCCAAGCATAGACACTTGAAAGTAGGGGTGGTAGTAGATTCCCTTCAACCCTTTGGGGCGTTCGAAGATCTCCTCCCGCTGGGAGCCCGAGTCCTCGCTCCCGCTCTCCAATACCTTGTCAGTGGTGACGCCTGCCATGGGGGGACGGAACGGATGTAATTGAGAGAAAAGTCCTGCGAACACGGAGCGAGTTCTTATATAGGCATTGCATGTGAACTTTCGGAGGTAATTGGGGAAGGTAAATATACATTCGAATCTGAAGCGGACAAGCGGCACCTGCTGACCGCCGTCAGTTTGATACGCGTGCGTTTACATACCAGCGTTTCATTTTGACCAAGCGTCACGAGTGCATCAAGGGCTATCCAACAACGCGGCCTTGGTCGGGGCCTGTGGCGCGCTATCATATCACAGTGCAGTCTATTATCCGTGACTGTCGAGTTTGAGGTTAGGCTGTGCTGATCACACAGAGAACTCGTGCTCACGACCGTATGGCAACCTTGCTATTTGTGCTTTGGTGTACTAGATAGGTTATATCGATGGCTTGCACCCCGAGTTTATTTTGTCACTGTCATGATATCCCACTTCGATGGTTATCTCCACCGGTGATGGTCCGCTAGTGGCACGCGTTTCGGTTGCAACCCCGTTGCGGCATCGTAAGTAGTATGACGAGGAGGTGTACTTAGTATGAACGCGCGCTTTGAATAACAAACGACAACAAATGACAACAATGACATGCTCGTCTTTTCGCGCGTTGGCGTCTGTGGCAAGCCAACCTTGCAGTAAGACGTGGTACTGCGCTCGTGTTCGTCCTCTTCAACCCTTTAACAACACGGTCATGAATGTCGTCGACAATGTTAACCGCTGTTTGCAAATGTGGTCCAAGAGTGGGGAGACCGACTGGTATGTTCAATATTGTTTTACGTGCAGGTTTCAGTCTAGTGATCCCGACTACAGTCGAAATTTCCTGCTTTCAATCCATCTCAACCCAACGGATCCGGATAGCATCGAGGCGCTCGTGACTGCGTATCATACCCTGCTATTTTCCTCTCTGAAGACCTGGATTGCGAATAGTTTGCTGACCCCGCAAAGCTTCGTCGATTTTGTCCGTTCCGTCTTGGTGTCTTTGCCTTCTTCGTCTGTGCAGTCCAGGCCTATACAGAGTGATACCGTACTCGGAGAACTACTGGTTGACATCGTCTGGTCGCTTGACGCACAGCTGGAGGAGCTTGTCACGGATGCCAAGGCCATCATTGCGACTCCAGAACAAACAGTTGACAATGACCTGCAGAGAGCGACGGGAATAAAGCAAACAGCCGAGGATGATAAGGAAACTCTCGTTGATATTGTCAAGAGACTCTTGGTGGGTTTCAGCCAGTCTCTCGAATACGCCGAACCCACATCCCATTTAGTTTGCTGGAATCGTCGACGTAGCTGTATGCCGGGAGCGCCTTGATTTGAGCCTCCTTGGCAACATTGGCCTTGTATTAGACAGGTTGTCGTTTGACAAGAAGGAAATCAGAACAAGAACTGGTCTCCTGTAAGTTCCTCACGAATGATATACTGTGTGGGTTGACATTCGTGCTTTGTCTGTTATCTGCAGCTACAAACAAAACAAATTCAATCTTCTTCGCGAACAATCTGAAGGTTATAGCAAGCTATGCGTGGACGTGATGAGCTCTCTGGGACCTTCGCATTCTCCCCAAGATGGCAGACCCATTGAGAGTGCCGCCTCCATAGAGGACCGCTCCCGAATAGTATGGGACAAGATCATGGGCCTTATTGGATATTTTGACCTTGATCCCAATCGCGCTCTTGACATCATCCTCGACATCTTTACCGTCAACATCACGACTCACTACTCTTTCTTTCTTTCCCTTCTGTCATTCTCTCCGTGGGCGAGTTCCATTAGGCGTTCAGTGACGGGCAAATTCGACATTTCCATGTCGTCTGCCACAAATTCTGAACAATATCGAGAGAAATCACTCGACGAGGTTCTTGAAATTGCCGAAACCCAATCTCTCGGTTGCAGAGGGTTGAGTTCAGTTTCCCCAAGTTCTGAGTCGAGGGTGCTCGCACAAGTCCTAGGATTCAAATTTGCTTATTACCAGGTTTGTCATATGTCCTAGCACGTCTTCTCTTCTAATCCTGCATAGAACCCTGATGTACACGAACCGCTACCAAAAGGCTTGTACCTTGCAGCCGCTATCTTGATACTCGAAGGGTTTGTTTCGCTCGAGGAGTTATATCCCCACGTGCGTCGATTCTGTTTGCGTTGTACGACCATCACTTCATTCCCAACTTGCAGCTATCACCTTCTGATGAAGATATGGATTCGTACCACAAAGATTACTTGGACCAGGTCCAGCAAAAGATTGCGGACGCCAAGGTCACCCAACTGGCGATGGCGGCTCCCCTAGAATCGACGAATTCTGGTCCCAAAATCCGTTCAGAACCAGGAGAGGAAACAAAGAAAATTCTGGATCACAAGCCTCCCAACCAGAAGGCAACTCTTGTCACCGCCTTGCTTTCTGTTGGCGCTTTACGTCCCGCTTTTGCAATCTTGACCAAGTTCCCGTGGTTCGTAGATGCACACGTCGAGCTCGCGGATTTGGTGCTTCGCATTCTCAGGCATTCTATTTCACCGCTCTACGATGCAGTTTTCGTTCTCAAGGAACGGAATCCAAGCTTCACTCAACCTCGTGCTCGATATGGGTCAAGTGGCATCCTTCTACCCCCTATCCGGAAACCACAGCTGACGTCAATTGCTCCGACGCCTCCCAGCACAGCTACGACAGAGTTCGTTTTCTTTTTCCCCGACTGGCCGGAGAGGGTTCCATTGTCAACAACATTCGAGGATCTGGTTGATGTCATTGAACCTTTGATGAGCTTTGTTGGCCTTCACATATCTCGTGATCCCTCATTCGTATCGAAGATAACGCGTTTAGGGAGGTCGCAATTGATGTCTACGGTAAACCCATAAATTTTGCGGTCGGCCGATGTATTTACCTTCCTTACAGGTTCCACTTGATCCCATCACAAAGAAGCCCGCTGGGGAGCCAGATCCCTTGAATCCCGTTCGCGTGTTCTGGTTCAAGCTCTTGCGACTATATTTCATACCTTCCTTGACTCTCATTCGAGGAAACGCTGTTTGCACTGTTGAGATTTGGAACATTATCCGACAGTATGAAACGACAGTTCGATGGAAACTTTATGGGGAATGGAAGACTAGTACGTATAGCTCGCATCCGGAACTTCGCATACGTCAAGTGCAAGCCGATCGGGAATCAAAAGGAATTTTGCGACGCTTATCACACCAGACCATTGATGCACTCTCTGGTACGGTTGCGAAATTAGCCCATTCTAATCCTTGTGTCTTTTTCACCAATGCGGTCAACCAAATTATGGCGTACGACAATCTGGCGGGAGTGGTGATCCAGGCACTTCGATATGTGACCAACATGGGGTTCGATGTATTGGTCTACATCATTCTCGACGCGCTCTCGAATCCGTACAAGAATCGTGTAAAGGATGACGGTGTTAACATCTCGGATTGGTTACAAAGTAGGTTTGGTTGTGTTATTTCGTACATAGTATTGACGACAATAGGTCTCGCGTCATTCACTGGCATGCTCTTCCGTCGATACAGTGCTGACTTGTCTCCACTGCTGAAGTACGTTGTACACCAGCTGTACAACGGCCAAACGACGGAAATAGTAGTCCTTCGTGAGCTCATCTGGAAAATGGCCGGTATCGAGCCTCTTCCAAGTTTGTCGGATTCACAAATTACTGCGATGGCTGGTGGTCCGGCTCTGCGCATCGAAGCAATCGCTTCCACAACTCGAGGAGCCCGGTTGGATCCTGGCGATGCAGTACTCAAAGGTCCTCACAGACTGGGGAGAACTCTATTGGACACATCTTTGGCACTACCCCTCCTGATTCAGGTAGCGCAGCAACGTCAGTCCTGCGTCTTCAAAGCCCCCGACACTCATCTCAAGTCGCTCGCGAGTCTGTTCGATACCGTAGGTTGCGCGTCATGTCGTCCTCGCATCTTGGTCTTAAAGTCGCTTGCCCAATTCAGACCCACGGGGTGCTGCTGCAGTACCTGGAACTTCTCACTTCGCCAGCGATCATTCCCCCTGAGGATTATGCGAAAAACATTCTTCCTTCCTTGGCCGACCTCGGAGAGCTATATGGAATGTCTCCCCCGATTTGCATGCAGATCATTCGTCCAATGCTCAACAGCATCCTCTTGGTAATTGTTCAGCTAGCCTTAGTTGATTGAGGATCACTAATGAAGACCTAGAAAACGGCTTTGTCAATGCAAGAGAAGGAACGCGTTGCCAATGAAGAAGCTGAGAAGCGATTGAAGGCTCGCCTATCCGCGAAACGAGATCCCTCCGCCTCCGCATCGCGCATGGATTCACCGAGTGGTGCTAACACGCCTCGCGATAACTCTGAACAAAAGCCATCATTGGTGGAGGGCAACGAGGATAACGCAATGGAAGTTGAAATGGAAACCGTCGCCCCCGCATCAGAGGTTCGTAAATTTTATGGCATTGAATTGTACGGAACGACGACAGTCGCTAAATTCCAGAGTCCTTGGATACATGAACTGGAAGCACTTTTTGACGATGTACGAAAGATCGCGAAGAGCAGTGCAATAGACGTGATTGGGTAAGTCTTGTGAAGTTGAGTCAAAGATGTTGAATTAAACGGAAGTCCCCATTAAGTCCTGGTTTTTACCTAACGTTCTGGCAATTGTCCATGTATGATCTCTCCCCACCGGCCGTTAGGTACGATGAAGAGGGAGCTGCCTTACGTACCCTCAGTCGACAAGAAGATTCCAAGTACATCACCGCCGATCGCTCGTCTGACCGCGCGAAGAGGCTTACGGCAAGCTCACATAGAGCAAAACGTGACCGATGTAATGCGTTCGTCAACACATTAGCCCAAGAGTTGAAGGAACAGACAGCTTCAAGGGTGTTCACTTTGAAGCGTTTGGCGCGAGAGAAGCAGCACTGGTTTGCTCATGGTAAGTTTACATCATCCCCAGCACTTCAAGTGGCTTATAACCTACGCAGTCGAGAACCGGTACGCAGTTCTGGCATCTGCCATTATTGAACACTGCATCCAGCCACGCTGTTTGTTGTCACCCATGGACGCCGACTACTGCGCGCAAATCATTAAAGTCATACACACTCAAGGAACGCTTGGCTTCCCAACACTTATGTGTTACGACAAGGTGAGTATCATGTTTTTACGCGATACTGTTACTGATTATATACGGAACCCAGCTGCTTGGAGATCACGTCAAAACTGTCATTTTCTCTTGCAGCGAATATGAGGCAAAGAACTATGGTACGATAGATTCGTCCGTTGGATATTGTTGTTTTATGAAATCAACATTGGGGCAGGACGCTTTTTGTTGGGGATTCTCACAGACCTCTGGAAGTGGGCACAAGACGAGCAGCTGTTCGCGCAGGAAAACCGTACGAAGATCGGTGGAAGAACTGTTCTCCTTCCGGGCTTTCAGCCGCGTTGGACCAACAAGGACCCCGCAAACATTGCACCGGAAGACCTCTTGCCGTGGATGGGTTTCAAGCAGATTCTACGCAAGTGGCACAGAAAGCTAGGAAGAGTAAGTGGTGCAGCAACGGTCGTAGTCGGCGAAACTGATAAGCTTCCACAGAGCCTCTGTAGTTGCATCGAAACGGGGGAATTCATGCACGTTTACAATGCCATCATAGTGCTGAAGGAAATTCTTCCTGTCTTTCCCCTAGCTGCTGTTGGCGAATACGGACCCGTCATTGACAATATGATCGATAAACTGGTTGAAGGTGAGGAACGGGGTGATCTCAAGATACTCAGCAGGGCGTGAGCAAACTTACTTTCATCCTTGGGGTGTTCTGATGTTTTCGCAGCTACTCTGCAGCCTTGAAGAAACGCGAGCCTCAGTGGTCAGTTTCGCGGCCAACACCCCCCAAGGCAAGTCGATTTCACCCTATGTTCATTATCCTCATGCAAACCCATTGCAGCTAAACGGTGGTACTATGTCCCCGAAGCCTAGCTTGTCGGCTTCGCAATCACTCGACAGACCGCGTTCTACGCAACCTCTTAATGGCGTTACACCCGACACCCGCCGAGAAATCAACAATACATCAGGTGTCCCAGCGGCTCCGAGAGCTCAACCGTCAGGTAGTGCTTCTCATCCGAGCGATGACAGATCACCTACGCCGGCAAGCTTGGCAAAGTTGGCCATCGAAAGGTAAGGATGGAATGGTCATCATCCTTTGTTCCTAATGACATTCGATGTGATTAGCATTCCCAGACCTGAGAAGGTGAAGCGGGTCAGGCCAGAAAAGGGAAGCGAATCACCGGTTCCGGATGGCGAGAACAGGTCAAAACAAGACGCGATGGATATTGATGCAGTTCCAAAGGAGGCAAGGATGCACCTACAACAAGAACCACCTCCATCGCGCTTTGGAGGGCGACATCCATCAGCTGCTCAGAATAATTTGGCTCCGGTGCCCGTTGACATTCGGGCACCAATTCCCGTTTTCAAAGAAACCCCTAAGCCTTCCCGACCAACCATCGCAGCACTTAGTCCGCGAGAAATCCTTCTATCTCCTAGGCAAAGGATTGAAGAAGCCATGCCACCACCAACAGCTCCTAGTCAGACACTCTCGGCACAAGAACTCCGCGAAACAGCGAAGCAAACGATTGGCCTCCGTACAACAGAGAAACCGGATGACCGGTGGTCAGTGGGTGATGCTCGCAGCCAGCCTGGTTCTGGAGCTCCGTCTCCATTGCCACGCCGGCGCACCGCGTCTCCCGGCACTCGGAATCCTAGTTTGGAGAGTCGAGCGAGTGGTGAACGTCGTGCTGACCGTGGAAATGGTGAAGGTGATCACGGCGTCACAGACCGAGAAGCTAGACAAGACATGCGATCCCGTAAAGAAAGCGGTGCCCATGGTCCCCGGAGCGAAAGGCTCTCAAGCCATCGTAATGACCGTGATAGGGAGAGTGACAGGGAGCGTGACCGGGAGCGTGGACGAGACAGACACGGGGAACGCGACCGTGATAGAGACCGGGACAAGGAACGCGATAGAGACCGGGATAAGGAGAAGGAGAGGGAACGCCGTGATAGAGATCGAGAACGCGACAGAGACAGGGACAGGGACAGGGATCGCCATCGTCGTGATGACAAGGATCGAGATCGCGAGTCGCGCAAGGACCGAGACAGAACAAGTCAAGTTTTGGCGCCTACACCTCCCACTGGCACACCAGAGCCCCGCGTTCCTACTCGACCCGACCCGACTCGACACCGCCTCACCGAGATCGGCGACGATGCTCTCGGCAAAAGACGCCGTCTTACCGACGATGATGTCAGTATTTCGCTTTTGTTAATGTGGCTTGCTGACGGTTCGGCAGGTTCAAGACCGTACCTCGAAGCGTAGCTCTCGCAAGGAAAGCCACAGGGACGATCGTAGCCGTCGCTCAGACAAAGAGAGTCACGATCGACCACGGGATTCCGAAAGACGTCGAGCGGAACCTCAATTATCTGAAGGAGATTCCCGCCCGCCTGTTGATAAGGTATGTTGAGGTCGTTTCGAACCTATCATGTGTCTTTAATAATAACATGCCCGACCTGACAGCCCAACGAGAAGCGGATACCTGATGGACCCAAAACTTTACCTCCGACCACTCCATCAGCGCCAAGGGCGATGTCATCCGCGGATGGTTCCAGGGGCGGGAGTAAGGTTGACCCTGGTGCTAGCCGAGGTGGTGGCGACTGGAAAGGCCAACAACGTGACCTTGGTCCACACACATATCCGGGTTCGACAGCTGGTGGCACGCCCGACTCAGGTTCCAGCTTACGTGCGAGGATAGGCGAAAAAGAGGCCACCCGCTTGGCTCCCCAGGCCCCAACGGCGTCCTACCGGTCCGATTTGCTGTCCAAAGACGACGACCGTGATAATAGGAAACGAACGGCAACTGGTGAGTGGCCCATCCCCTTCAACAAGGTCTGGCTCGAGCTCATCCGCTTTCACCTAGATCGGGAAAAAGATGTTGGGGATGCCAACAACATCCCGGGAGGCGACCTATTGTCGCAGCCTCCGAAACGACCAAGAATTAATCGTAACCGTTACCCTCACGGACTGGCTAAGAGGACTTTGCCTATTGACCCCCAGGCTGGGGATAAATCACGATCGACGAGGAAGGATTAATTATCCTTTAGACGAGGTGTCGGTGTATCCCATATTCGTTCCATCTATCGACGATGCATTGTTACATTACTTGGCTCTCTCTTAAGTCAACATGAAATTGCGATTCTACATACATTACGAATAATTAGCGAGGTAGTCTCCGAGTTGAATCAGGTCAAACGAGTTGAATCGTGAAGTAGTGCGGGGGTAAGTCATTTACTTTCTTATCAGCGTGAGGAACTCTTCGCGGGTCTTTTGCTTGGTCCGGAAACAACCCAACATGCACGAGGTTACGGTAGAGGAACCCGGTTTTTGTACGCCACGCATGGTCATGCACATATGACTGCAAGGAATAGGACATTGAGAGGATAACTCATTGGAAAGAAATACTCACGTGGCCTCCATCACGACTGCGACTCCACGGGGTTTGATTGCCTCCTGAACTGCAATTGCGATTTGTTTTGTCAGCCTCTCCTGAACCTGTAGACGCCGGCTGAACGTCTCGGCGATACGTGCAAGTTTAGAAAGACCCAACACGAGTTGATTGGGGATGTAAGCGATAGCGACCTAAAAATAGTTATATCGTGGGTGTTGACGGAGCTTGGGGTGGTGCTTACCTTGCCTGCGAACGGAACTAGATGGTGTTCACACAGACTGGAGATGTCGATGTCACGGACCAAGACCATCTCGTCGTGATCTTCTGCGAATACGGCATCGTTGATGACGTCTGAGAGGGTCGTAGAGGGCGTAAGACTCTGGGACGGAATGGGATGGAAGCACTACCATACCTGCCAGGCGTTCTTCGTACCCTCGGGTCATCCACATGATAGCTTGCGCGTACCGTTCGGGGGTTCTCAGGAGACCTTCTCTGTCTGGGTCTTCTCCGATACACTCTAGGATCGTGCGGACGGCAGAGGCCATTCGCTTCTCACGGGCGGCACGCTCTGCTGGTGTGGCATTGAGGCGAAAGATGGTGGACTTGGCTGAAGTGGGGGCAAGGGAAATAATGAGCGCTCTGGGGGTGAAAGTGGATGAACGGAGTCATACCTGGCCAACCGAGGCCGTTCGGGTCAGGAAGTGGGCTCTCCCTCTCAACAGCACCGTTTATCAACGGGGTGGATACCCCGGAAGACGGCCGAAAGCCGTAACCCTCGCGGACATGAGGCCAGGGAGGACGTACAGGAGCTTGCGGGGGCGAGTCGTTGTGAGAAGTGTCAGATTGGTCCTGGTCCTGGTCCTGGTCCTGATCATGGTCTTCCTCAGCCTCGTCATCGGTGCCATTTGCCAGGGGGTGTTGTGGTTCTGCGGAACGACGAAGCGCGAGCTGTTTTAACCCGTTTGACAAGAGCTCGCTGTGCGACAGCATATCAGCGGCTGAGGGGGGGAGAGAGACCTGCTCCATGGTATCTGGGAGATTTTTTTTTTCTTCTTTCCGTGGGATTGCCTGCCGGGTGGTAGTACGAAAACGGCTATGTGAAGGAAACGCGCGCGCCGGGTGGACTGAACCGGCAAACGAGGTGAGTTGTGCCGCCTCGACGTGCGCAGCGAGAGGCTGACAACCTGTGCAGCAGTGCCATTGGTGGGAGACCGGTTGACGGGCTTGGACCTTCCAATTATTAGTTCGTCTTTGATTCCTAAAATGACCTAAAGTTTCATAAACTCGTTCTTCTCACTAGGTCGACTCTGTCGGGACGACTCTACCAAACTTGTCTTGCACCGCTTGAACGAGAGTGATCACCTCGGATCTCAGAAGTTCCAACTTATACACTGAGACGGACCTGCTCTCATTCCGTCATAAATGGAATCTTGACGTGAACCCGAGAAATGCTGTGACTCTCTTTCCGGTTCTTATACCACTCCTTTCCAGGCCATGTTATCTCCCCGTCGTCTCCCGTATCCTCGAGAATGTGTCACCATTCAAAGCCATGTCGCCAACTTAGGCATCCTTGTCCGACCCTCCGCATAACCCCAAAACCAAAACCAAAACCAAAGCCCGAGTCCCCCCCCTCACCGTGTTCCTCTCTCGAGCAAGCATGGCTCGCTTCCCGCGTCATTCCACGGCGTAGGGGCACATACCTCATGCCCGGCGCACAACGTCCCGTCAATGAAACCAACATCAAACACGCCCTCACAATCGCCCGTGCATGCCTTCCAGATCTAATGTTTACGTTGTGGGCGTTGCACCCCGTTCGGACCACTCTCATGATGATCCTCCACATCGTCCGTGGCTTCTTTCCTGCATTCAGGGGCTATTCCCAAGCAATGATCGTCGACGAGGTGAGTCGGTCGGTAACCAGAGCGGGAATGATGCTGGTTTATTCATTCTTTCCCGCTGTAGCTCCAGACGCTGGTGTCGTCCGGTTGCTTTTCGTGGTCACGCTTGCTGAGATTGTTGGTCGCCGAAATATTTCGACGGGCCGCCGAAACGGCCATTGATTCATTTGCGTATGTCCCGCCACCACCACGTTCATGTCCGCTCGCTGATAATGGTGGAACAAGCACCTCAAACGAAAACATTGTCCAAGAGTCGGCTCGCTTCTTTGTGGAATACCAACAAATTGAACAGCGACTGCGTCTCGACATCCCGACGTTGTCGGATCCCGTCGTACGAGACTGCCTTCAAGAATCCGATCTGTTCGTCCGCTCGTTTAATGGGATGGGCAGCTTCGGGCTGCTCTCCCCGTTCGACTTGATACAGATATTCGCGCTGTTGTCCGAGCTGATCTCGCACCTTCTCATCCTCGCGTCCCTGACCGGTGGGTCAGCCAACTTGGGAGCGTTGCTTCTATCACTCTTGTCCGCCCTGTTCCCCCTGCTCCTGAACCGGTTCATGAGTGCCCAATCATCCCCGGAGGTGCTCCACACGCCCGACGAGGCTCGGACTGCGGAACGCCAAGAACGGCTACGGAATCTGGCATATAACGAATCACACCGGGCAGAGGTACTGCTATTTGGCCTCGGACCATGGATTCTGCAGTCGTGGGCACATGCCAGGAAGGCGATGATGTCTGACGGAAAGACGACATCGTCGACGCAGCTGTCGTTGTCTCAGCTGCTGAACCAAATCAACATTTCTGATCTCTTATTTGCACTGCAGAACGTAAGTGGGCGGCGAACGGAGAAATATTTTGTGACATTGGTGTGCTCAAGTCGGATACAGGTGCCACTGTTACTCATGTTTCAGACGTCGTCTGCGTCGCTGGGGTCCTTGGCGTTGTACCGGAGTTCGATCCAGGCTCTCGTATTCACGTTTGGGAATGTGCTAACGACAGTGCGAATGGCGTATCAGGGTGTGTTCCTGATGGGTGCGTTCTGTGCAGCGATGAAGATGCAACCAGAGCTGGAACCGAGAGAGGAAGACGTCATTAGCTATCCGAGTTTGCCATGCGGTATGAAAATCGAAGCTAGGTCAATTGTTCTTCTTTTCTTTCTTTTTCGGGTAGTTGACGGTGCAGTCACAGGCACCTGTCTTTCACCTACCCAGGTAGTAAAGAGCCATCCCTCAGAGACGTCACCTTCTCCCTCGCATCCGGAGAATCCCTCGCGATCGTCGGGTACAACGGATCAGGCATGTTCCGGTCACTCCGCTCACACCGGTCTCTTTCACACTCCAACCCCTTTAGGCAAGTCCACCCTCGCCAAGATCCTCCTTCGCATCCTCGACTTTGATGACGGCGAGCTCCTCATCAATGGCGTAGACATACGTCGCCTAGACCCTGCAGAGTACCACCGCCATGTCACCGCGGTATTCCAGGACTTTTCAAAATTCAACGCCACCGTTCGCGAGAATGTGGGACTCGGTTACGTTCAGAAGGTCCAGTCGCACGCCGCGGTTTCCCGTGCGATCAACCTGGGTGGGGCAGATACCTTTGTGGATACGCTTCCCAACGGCTTGAAGACGAAGTTGGACAATTCAGGCTTCGATGCCATGCCCCCTGCGTACCCAGGCACCCCCAACTGTGGGATGTCCTCACGGCAACATCATGGTCTCTCGGGTGGCGAGGTGTGTGCCGGCTTGTGCCGTCTCCTGCTTAATCATCACAATAACCCACTTTTACGACAGTGGCAGCGAATCGCCGTCTCCCGCGCATTCATGCGAGCTGATCGACCCGAAGTCGACCTTTTGTTGCTCGATGAACCCGTAAGTGTGTGCCGTGTCGTCATCGCTCTTTCCCTCATACTTCCCTTTCCAGACATCATCCCTCGACGCCCATGCCCAATCCAGAATGTTTGATACCATCGGTCGCATATCTGCGTCTCCATTAGGAAACAAGACAAAAACCGTCGTGTTCATCACACACCGACTTTCCACCGCCCGACGTGCCGATAAGATCGCGATGATGGAGAGAGGCGTAAGTTCTCGTCTTCTCCCCTTCCTCTTCTCCTTCCCCACATTAACCCCTTTGCTTGCAGACCATCACCGAGTTCGGCACTCACGAAGAGCTGCTAAGCAAGGGTGGCTCCTATGCTGCCCTATACAAGGCGTCTATTTGAGCTCTGAAACTTTTCCCTACACGACTGTCACATCAATTCATTCATCGTAATTCTCGCATTCATATCCACGCAATGTATCAAAAATCCACGAGCGTATTACCTGGGAGCCTCGCCCACTCAACCACCGCATCCTTAGATCATAGATGGAAAGAACGAAGAAAGTACTCCCGAACCTAAACGTAGTTTTTAATCGCTTGGGGAGCGGTCCTTGTATACTACCGAGCCATCGTGGACGTATGCATCGACGTTTTCCACCGACGACTGAGACTGGACGCCACTCGATGGCGATGGCTCCCCGTGGACCCCGACCAACAGGCCAGCATCGCGGATGCCTTGGATCAGCGAGGGAACTTGAAGCTAGTGTGTACATAAACTCGTGCGTGAGCCTTGGCGAGGATGATGGGACAACAATTGCAAAATTACCAGTAATTCAGAGTCAAAGAAGACGCCCAACAGATTGTTAGATTTAGCAAACTCCACGCCCTCCGCCACGCTCCAGCAAGGCTGACGAGGTTTATCGTCTCCCGCGTCTCCAAGCTCAGGGCTATTGCTAGCCTCCGCACACCTCGATGAGAAGAAGACCGGATCTAGTAGAAACGACGACGTGAGACCCGGGGATGATCCGCAGGAAATAAGAAATAGGTGGAGAAATGGGTTACAATTTGGTTGCTTCCAATTCAGTGCCGCACACACTTGCGGAGAGAAAGACGTGAACGCGATCCGTCGACGCGCAAACGCCCCGCCCAGCGAGGTCGACGTCTGCCGGATCGTGCGAAATACCGCGTTGACGCTCAGATTAAGGTCAAGGTGGCGTCTAGCGTGAATCGTAGCTGGCAATTGAAGCGCTACTTCGAGTGTCAACCCGAGTTGGACCGGTAAAAGCTGCGAGATCACAGATTAATCTCATCGTTTCCCACCCACTAGTACCTCACTCTGTACAAATCGAGTGAGAGAGTTTGTGTGTCGTACCTGTATGAAGCGTGATAGCGGCAGCATTACACGCGGAAGTACTCTATACCAGTCCTGAATGGAAGTCGTCCTGCGAACGAGCTGCTCCCCCCTATCGAGTCGATTAGCCAACACTTCGAATTGGGACAGAGTAAGGTCGGCAACGTCCAGATCATAGGACGAATCCGGCAATAATTTTTCGCCAAACACCACCGGCTGAAGATCTCGTGTAACCTGCACGACAGCATAAACATAATTCCCAGACAGCGAAGACAGTGTAACCGTGTGCGAGGGAGAAGCGGGTGCTGATGGGATCGATGGGGACGTGTGCGCAGAATCCAGCGACCTGGGAGATTGGCGCCATGGGGGCAGCGTCTGAGGGCCAGGGTGCAAAGGGACACCCTGCGGAAGTGTCAAGGACTTCCAGTAAGTTTCGACAGATCCTCCGACCTCCAGGGTGATACCCTGGAATGGGGTGATGACATGCGCCGAAAAGGTAACCTGTATGTGAAACACGTGAACACTCATCTTTTGCACGATCGTGTCACCAATCGGGTTGCATACCTCACCAATGCTGTGCAGACGATGATCCAAGATAGACAAGGTCGTGAAACTACCGTCAGGTGTGTGGAAGATGGACGGATGAGCGACAGCACGACCGATCGTTTTGGTACCAAAGTTGGGGTATATGGAAAATTCCAGCGTAAGATCTTTTAAGCTCAATGCCTGAAACATGAATGTATCACAACTCTTATGCTGTGGAAGCGCTATAGTGTAAGGGGCTGCATTGACTCCAGGGCTCGCAGTGATGACCATTTTCAGCCGATTTGGCGAAGGCAACGATATGCTCCGTGCTAAGATCGAATCTGACAAACGAGGATGGAATCTGATCGCCTTGTCGGACCCCTTAGGATCGAGGACAGGGGGGGACCCAAGCGTGACCACCACCAGATAGTTCTTGTCGAGATAGTTGTGACCATAGACCCGGTGTGGCATTATGGGCGGAGGCAGAGATAACGTTGGAATGGAATCAGGGTCATCGATCTGCATATCGCTCGCAGTCCGCGGAAGTACAGGAATGCGGTTGGAAAACACAGTGCGGCGTTCTTTGGGCACTGCTTTGAGAAGTAGGTCGACGCACGCGCGATGGCCGTACCATGCGGCGTAATGTATTGCTTGGTGGCCGAGCTCGTCAATTCGGTCGACGCGAGCTCCTGCTTGGAGCAGAACCTGTAGGCAAGGAATACGACCGTTACGAGCAGCGTGAAAGAGTGGCGTCCATTCATGATATTTGTCCGGAAAGTCCCACCCTTCTCGATCCAGGAGCAGCTTGCAAACCTCCGCGTGCCCTTCACGGGCTGCGAGATGAATAGGAAACTCCCCGTTGGTATTCGGAACACATCTTGCGCCTTCCTTTATCAGCAACGAGACGACATCAGCATACCCGTATTGGCTTGCTAGGGATAGGGGCTCTAGGCTAGAATTTTGGGACGGCGACGGTAGATCGATGCACTGGTCGCATAGTAAAACCAGCACACATTCAGTAAAACCTCTGATAGTGGCATATAAGAGAGGGGTGCAATTGTCCACGTCGAGTACGTGCGGCAGAACGCCAGCCTCCAACAGCCGCTTGCAGACAGCCGCGTGGCCGTGCATAGCCGCATAGTGCAGCGCTGATCGCCCGTAAGCGTCCAGCTTTTCTCTTTGCGACCCTTTCTCAAGACACATGTCCACGAGGCGCAAAGTTCCCGCAGCAGCAGCCTCGTGAAGACATGTCCGTCCGTTGATGTCGTCGATGAAGCTGAAATCAAAGGGCACCTCGACGCTGGTGAGGATGAGGTCTGCGAGCTCCAGAGGTGCGTCGACGACGACTTTCCAGAGTACCCGGGTGACGTTAGCCTTTCCCCCTTCCTGGGAGGCCCAGATGTCAGAGTGTCGCACTAGATCTTTGATGGACGCTTTATCAGAGTTTTCCACCGCCTTTCGTAAATCAAGTTCAAACTCGCGGAAAGGTCCAGAGTGCATATTTCGCTCGATGTTAAGTTGGAGATCTAGAACATCTTGAGCGGCAGCCCCGTCGAACATGAGGCCAGTAGAAAGATCGGTCAGATCTAGTAGACTCGCGGCCACGATATCCGAGAAATCTGCGATAAGCTTTGGCATGTATTAGAATCAGTCGATGCGAAAGCCATGACAAGTCACCTGTCTGTTAAACACGGGCTGGACCTCGACCTGACGGGAGAGATAGAGTTCCTTGGTTGAAGAGCGCGAACGTTTGTCCCACTTTTTGAGGATTTTTCGGAAACCAGTCGCATTGATCTCCACAAATTGCTGAGGAAAATGTGTTGGATGTCGTCAAAACACAGAATCAGAGTGATTGTTACCTGCAGTTTGCCTAGATCCCGTTCGAGCAGACGGAATCCCTCTTCGACGGCGATCCACTCGACATGATTCATCGCTGAGCCATCAGATGCATCCGGAAGACCCCTCAGGGCCGCAGCGCGACGCTTGGACAGCAGAGTCTCAAGACGTAACTTTAGCTCTGCTTCCTTTTGAAGATAGAAAGTATTGATCTGCAACGACGCGACATCCAGACATCGGTTTCGAAGTGAGAAGATATTCACGTGCCTTCTCAAGCTCCCGCTCTAGCTTGAAGAAAAAGGCAGCCTTGTGGGCCTGGAAGTCGGGCCCGCGGTCGTTGTCCTGGCCGAGCGCGGAGAGAATGGGAAGTTGGTCCGGATCGCCGGGAGAGACATCCCTTGTGGCGTCCGCCACGGAAGATATTGCGATAGCTGGGCTGGCTGTTGGATTCAAGAGATCCGCTGGCCGGACGCCCAGTGCCAGAGCAGCAGCCTCGGAGGCAGGCCGATTGGCAGCCAGTGAAGAGATGATCTTCTTGAGGAACTTGTAGTCGAGATAATGAGACGACCATCCTGGGACCTGCTCAGACTGGATCTGCTTCCCGAACTGACGAAAGAAGGGTTAGTGGCGAGCAAGGGCCGGGTACGACGTAGGAGGGATACCTTCATGCCAGAGCGATGGGAGAGATGTCAAGACGGAGGACAAGCTGTGACGGTATGGTATTCAAACCATGCTGTATATTTCCAAAAACAACAGACAGGAAATGGCATTCAAAGACGGAGACCAACAAGTGAGCGTCAGATGCACGTGCGTCGGTTACGGTCATAGCAGATCAACCTCGAGGCAAGTGAAGCAATTCCGGTTTTCACTCCTACTACTAACGACAAAGTGAATTCACTCAACGAATCGATTAAATTAATCAACGTGGACATCGATGACATCCTATACGTCCCCGCGCCAAATCAAATTGTAGCCACTGCAAGCAACATGCAAATCTTTTTTGCTAATCCTCAAATCAGTACTTTCCTCATCTGCCAGACCTTCGCAGGCAATAGCGTCACCGGGCATTTGCCATGCAGTTGCACATGTTCGAACGCACAGCGATAGCAAAAGACGTAACCAGACGGCAGAGCAGTAGCGTTGTTTATAGCGTTTTGACACAACGGGCAATGCCCAAACAGCGTGCCATCCACGGGAATTCCAGAAGGGTGGGGTGGGAGCATCCGGGGAGGTGGGACAGCCGGACCAAGAGGTGACATCGACAACGAACGTGCCGGGGACCCCGGGGAATACCACCACTCCAAGAACTTGATGAAAAAAATAGCTGTCGGCAAGAGCAGTCTTAATGAGTCAAACATCAATTGGGGGGTGTTCAAAAGAAGGTGGCGGAGTTGTTTCATGATCCCTCGCCGAGCGTGAGGGGTAGCACCCTGGATGTTGCCAGTCACAAGCTGCCAGCGGGGAAATCAACACCGGGATGAGGTGGGTTTTGGATTTTTACTCACAAAGTCGTCTGCACTCAGCCGGCGTAAATCGACACCTATCCACGCTAACCATGGGCGGTAGAAGGGCGTGCGTTCAAATAGATATGCCACGTTACATGTGAGCAACCATAATTCAAACAGTGTGTTTGCCCACGGGAAAATCTTTTTGTATACTTGACGCCAGCGTCCTGCGAGAGACTAGCGCGTCCGTTAATATCACCACATTTTCAGCACAGAAACGGCGTACGCGATCGGTAGGTCCTAGTGTACGATGTCCATCTCCGGCATCCTCGATATCCGAAGGAACGCCTCCACCCAGTTGTTCATAGTAGTCATGTGTCTTGGCACGGATATACGGAACGGCGACCTGAGCGGAGTCAATGTTATACGGAATGCACAAAATCTAACACGCAGACCAAGAGGAACAGCGATTGCCATATTTCCTTGCTCCTAAGCTTTTCTGCGGCAGGTACACCACGAACAGCAGCTGAAGCTCTATCTGTGGATATCCAAGGGTGTCTGCGTCTCTTCAGGCCATAAAAGTTCTCCGCAAAGGACGCGTCTAGAAGCGTTGAGGAGCGTTCTGCACGGGAAGAATAGAAGGCGCACTATGCTTGCGGAGATAGTGTCGCTCGACAAAAAACATGATGATGGCATAAAACTCTTCATGCTGATTCACGACTTGAATGAGATATCGTGGGTATTGTTGTGCAAAGACCTAAATGATATGAAGGACGGTGTGGTTAGAACGGGGGTGATGCTTACCGCCAGAACATATTTGAGCGCGGGCTGGAGGAGGTCCCTGAGCTGTTCCTGTGCGATGAGCTCGAAGAGGGAGGGTTTGAGAGGGTCGCCGCCTATGTCGTGGAGGAACTCCATCAAGAGGTAAAAAATGAACACGTGATAACTTGAGTTTCGTCATGTGACTGTTGTTGGCCAGAACGTGCATGTAGAAGGGGCGAAGTCGTTGCAGTGGTAGTCTGAGCTGTCGAAACACTCGAACTCCATTCTTACTCCCCAACATGTTTTCGTCCATACACGCCATGATACCCTCCGACGCAGAGCTTGCTAACCAAACGCTCAAGGAAGAGAGCACATATCGTTTTTCAACATTCTCCGCCACCGACGCAGTCACACTCGGCCTCTCCCTCCGCAAACGTTTTCGCGGGAGCTCTCGACATGTAAAAGGCAAAGGCATGGTGATCTCAATACAGACCATTGCTGGCCACACCCTCTTTGCATGTACCGCAGGAGACTTGGGCCACCCTTCCGGGGAGGGCGATGTTAGTCTAGACAGCTGGGCATGTCTGGAAAGCATCATCTCAGTCGTTAAACGCACGAGCCACTCGAGCTACTATGTCGAGAAGGGTATGAGCGCCTTGGGCAAGACCGCGAAGCAGATGGGAGTCGAGGGTGACTTTGCCGTTCGTGGAGGAGGTCAGTGCTCTTTTAATAAGTGCCATGTCCCACACCTCATTTAGTATTCAGCGTTTCCGATATGGTTGGATGTAAGCAGGCCGAGTCGTAACGCTTCGATCATAACCGATCCAAGTTAACAGAATGCACCTTGTTGCCCCATCGCCGTAGCAGCCTGTTACTCGGGTTCGAGTCAGGAAGACCACAGAGTTCGTTTTTCGTCGTGTGTTCGTGTCAGTCGTTCAAGAGACCTCAACAGCTAATGTCAACGACCATACGGGATTACTTGCTCAAGAAGCAGACTCAGCCGAACCCGAGGCTCTCCATCGCTTCGTCAATCTTGCAAACTGAAATGCCGGTCCCAATGCTGGCACATCAAGAGCACAGGGACAGTGTCGCGGTAAGCTCATACAGCCAGTCTGAGGTTCGGTACGTTCACCAGGAGAAGGCTTGGGGCGGGGAATTGGCCTCGGAGCAGATGCGACCGCACACACCGTTCGATGATCACGACATTTAAATCATGTATAGTAGACGGGATGCAGAGAATTACGCGGGTGATGACATTAACTAGTTTGCAAACAGGAAGGCACTTCTCTCACAAGGCAGTGTCACACTTGATCCGACGGCGTTTCCAAGTCTTGTTGGTACGGTGTAGTCAGTACCCGTATGGTCTCTACAGATGATGTGAGGTAAAGTCAAACACAGGAGAGGGCTGGTGTACCATGTCTAAGAAATATCTGGCGTTGGCCAGATGGAGAGGATGGATCCGCGTTCGGCTCAGGGTCGCGCAGTTCGTAGTTTGCCTCGACGTAAACTCTGGAGCCCTTGTTAAGTGTTTTGAGATAGTTATTCTGAGTGGGGTTGAACGAGACAATATGATGCCAGGTGACATTATTTTCCAAGCGAGCTGGGAGACACGTCAGAGGTGAATCTACGGGTGATTATAAGGCGAACACATACTGCCATCGGGATTCGGAGGCGGAGGGGGGAAGTTGGATGTCGCAATTGTGTATCTGAGGGAGAGTCAGAGACAACACGGAAAAAGAGACAAAGACTGACGAGACGTATTCCTTGTCGTTCTTGGTCGTACGAAGCTCTGGGTCTTTGCCTAGACGTCCGATGAGGACAAGCTTTGCGAGGTCATATGACCGGGCCGGGGTAGAAGAGAATGCCTGACGAGGGGGTTTGAAAGCAAGCCAGATTAGACTCGAAGAAAGCACGTACACGTCGTTGTACGCCCGACAAGGCCAGTCTCGCGGTTGTCCTGAACATAATGCTAGTAAGTACTATGACGGTGGTGGTTCAACACTTTTTGCGTGTTTGACCGTATTTGGAGTGGACCCTCTCTTGCACTATACGAACACCGTTGTACATATGTCCCGGCACAGACTCGTACGAAACCTCGATATCCATGGTCTGTCCCATCTTAATATCGTGATCGTCATTTTGTCTTATCGTCACCCCGTCAGCTGAGCTGGACGATGCAGCGTTCGACGATGACACCGACGATATGACCGAAGAGCAACATGGTGCGGCTCCTTCTCACATGCCCCTGTTTCTTGGCTCAATTTCCAGTATACAGCCCAGATGGAAGCCGGATTGGAACACATCAGAACCGTACTTGGCGACGAAGTCACCTCCGGACTTGATGATGCTATCATCAAGGACACTCTTTGGCAATCCTACTTCGATGTCGAGCAATCTATCGTTTGGCTTTTCGGTTCGTCTTCTTCTCCTCGTTAGATCCACCTTTCACTATCCATAGAGGAACAAGAGCGCAGAGCCGCCGCAAAAGAGCGTAAAGGTAGGCTATCGATCCTTTCTCCTTGCTAGCGTAGTTTTGCTTTTGTTACTCTTTCTTCATGATGTCGATCCTGCACGTTCTAAATCCCACTGGTGGTCCCGCTTCCGCCGCAAAGGAGGCGAACCGCAGCAAGGTGCATATCGCTGTCACCTACGTCACTCCATACTTCTCTCCATCGTGGAATCCTTATTTACCGTGTTCGCCATCCCCATTCACCAGCTCCGCAAGATTCCGTCGGTCCTACTGGATACGTTTCGGGGGACTTGCAACGCCCGCGCGTCCCTTTGATCGTCCTAGCACAACAAGGCCATTTTCAGCCCGATTACTATCCAGCTCCTCAACACGTTGATTATGATCAGGAGGTCGATCCGGATGAGGTTCCGCTGGGCTTGATGTCTCCTGATCGGAATTCGCGCCTCAGTACGATAACGGAACTTACCGAGCGTACCGAGCCATCTCGCCATTGGCCATCGAGGCAGCAGTTGGTGGCGATGAATAACCCCCGGGCGTTGTCCTCAAGTGAGACTACTTCATCATATGGTCAAGTCATTGGTGAGTTTGTCTACAGAATCATATCCCGATTCTGCTCACTATATGCGCAGATCGCTCGAGCATTCGCGCAAGTGATGTTTATCCGCATCAGCCCATGGATCCAAATAGGATACCTCCTTCCCCATCCCCTTCAGCCGTACAACGACTCTCGAGTTACGACTCCGCACCGTCTCTTCACACGCCGACAGAATCAGAGGTTCAATCCGAGCCACCAAAGTCACCTCCCCGTCCGCCTAGTCTTTCAATGCCAACAGCGGACAACATCCCAGAAATCCCAGACTTCAAATCGAAATCTACTGGTCAGCCACCCCCGGTACCTGAGAAAGATCTGTCACAACGTGTCCAACCCCGAAAACGTTCTAAGCTTGCGGAGCTGGCAAGCTCACGCGTCAGCACAATATCTAGCTCTCGATCATCGGATCTGGAGACTACCTCTGTGCTTACGTATCCGGCCCTCCGTCCGTCCAACGAATCTCGGCTTTCGCTAGCTTCACGTGCCACAACCGTCAAACCACCACTCCCATCGAAGGCCTCTGAACAGTCATTGCTATCGGTCAAGGCACCTCGCACCCCTGAGAAATGTACATCCACGACTTCGGTCAAGTCGTCGCCATCCGTTAAAAAATCACCTTCTACCACACCCTCATCCATGTCTTCTCATGTGCGCAAGGCAATACAGACCGCTATGGATCTAGAAGCCTACGACCTGCAGGTGACGGTCGGGAAGCAGGCAGATAATACGTCCGACATTTCAGTTTCTACGGTCAAACCCGAGAAACACACCGTTTCATCCGGTTCGCCCATCCCTGCTGAGTTACTTGTGGCACGTAGTGAGCCAGATACGAAAGCGCGTCCCCAGTCCAAACTGGCAAGGCTCGCTCAGGCTAAGGCTAATTCTCATGTTTCTGCTCCGCCTGTTCCTGTTCCCCCTCCCAAGGATCTTCCCAAGCCTCGTACAGAATTTTTCACTCCTATCGCGAATGGGGCGACGGCGACGACCGCTATAACAACTTCTTACCAGTCGCTTCAGAGTCTCTCGACTCCTCAGACGCAGGAACCTGTCCCACTAGTTCAGATGCCAAGCAGGGAAATCCGGTCTTCGAAGTTGGCACTAAAAGCAAAGAAAGCACAGCCCAAATCACCGTCCCACTCTAGTGTTCCCGATGACGACGACGTTTCACTCCTGTCTCCACCTCCGTTCTTCCTTCCAAGCCCTGCCCGTTCCCGTGCGTCACCCTCGGCCTTCGCTTCTTTGCTTCTCAGTGATCCTCTAACATCCCCCGAAGACAAGGATAAGGGCAGCACGATGCACAGGTACGGGAGAGAAGAACTGAGCCTCGTTGAAACGCACCGGGTATCCCTAGCTCGAAGCACATCGACCATCGGTTGTGAACTAGAGCAACATAAGCGGAGCCGGGTAAAGCCTCCTACCTCACCAGACTTGAGCGTCCGGTCTGCATCCTTCGCGTTTGACGTTCCAAGTCCTGATGACATCGTCTTCGATGCCCGTCGCGGGACCGCCTTGGCGCAGCGGCACTGATGCCTTTTACCATTGTTCACTTGATTTTCTACCCTTTAAACGTTTATCGCTCTATTTCATTCTGGTTTTTCAGCTGACACAAATAGATGTACACTTATGTTGTTGTTGTTTTTTCAATGGAATGTTTCGTGCTAATTTTATTTCCATGCTCCTCACTGCAGCTGCGAAGGAGCGCGAAAAGGCACAGAAAGTTGCTGCTCAAAAGAAGGCACCACAGACACCGTCCACCTCGGGTTATAATACTCCATCTTCTCGGGCCATGTCACCTGTTGGTTCGCCCACTAAATCGTCGAAGAAGGCAGGAGCCAATTTGCAGCCGCTGAGAAAGTCGGGATCGACGACTCCTGCCAGGACGAATAGCGGGGGTTTGGATTATATGATGCTTGACCTTTCCGCGGCGAATTTGCAGCCCCAAGAAGACGAGTCTCCCAGAGTGGACGAGCCTGTCCCCAGGATTGCAATGGACCGAGAGAGGTTATTGGAGGAAGCAAGGAGGGAGCTTCAAGCGTCTGCTCAAGGCACAAAGAAGGGAGTTAGCTTGGTGGTCATTGGTAAGTCGAGGGACCTGGTCTGATGCTCGTGCATTTCATTGCTCTTCAAGGGCACGTTGATGCTGGTAAATCAACGTTGATGGGCCGACTGTTGTATGAACTTGGACGTGTCAACGAAAAGTCACACCATGCAAACGAGAGAGATAGCAACAGAGCCGGGAAGAGTAGCTTCAGCTGGGCTTGGGAGCTTGACGGAACGAAGGAAGAGAGAGAACGGTTTGTTATACTTGACGATGCTTGCTTGTCGATTGAGCGCTCGCTGCAGGGGAATCACCATGGACATCGCGATGCAATCCCTTTCGACTGCACACCGGCAGATAACGATCTTGGATGCTCCGGGGCACAAAGATTTCATCCCAAACATGATATCAGGGGCGTCTCAAGCCGATTGTGCACTCCTCGTGGTTGATGCTACGACGGGAGAATTCGAGGCAGGTTTCGAGCGCGGCGGACAGACTCGCGAGCATCTAGTTCTCGTGCGAAGCCTCGGAGTGTCGCAAGTAGTCGTCGCGGTGAACAAGCTAGATCAAGTCCGTGTAACGAAACGCGAATGTTGGGCGTCACTGATGAATTCGACTCCAGGTCAATTGGGAAAAGACTAGGTATGAAGAAATATGCGAACATTTGAAGATGTTCTTTGGTCAGTCAGGGTTTCAGTCCTCGAAAACGACTTTCGTGCCTGTCGGCGCTATGCTGGGTGTGAACCTAGTAGAGCGGAGAGCTCCTGAAGCGTCTACATTGTCCCAGTGGTATCGAGGACCAATCCTGGTGGATCTTTTAGGTAACATGATCAGCTCCGTCGATCTATCTCCTTTTCACAAAATATCCCCTAGACAAGTTAGAACCTCCGGCGCGAGACATCGAATCGCCCTTGCGATTGCCAATCTCCAACGTCTTCAAAGGACAAAGTTCTGGCATCGGAGTATCTGGTCGGATATGTGGCGGCATCGTTCAGGTTGGGGAACGATTACGTGTTCTGCCTGGAGACGAGACTGCCGTTGTCAAATGTAAGAGTGATGTGAGAGCTCCCGGATGTTGTCGCGTCTTCTGATCATGCCATGCTAGCCATCGACCTCGACGAAAGGAGCGTGTCTTGGGCCGCCGCGGGATCCAACGTGACACTCTACCTGACTGCCATAGATCCCATTCACCTCAACATTGGCAGCGTTCTCTCCCCGCTTAACGATCCCGTCCCCCTCGTCACTCGCTTCAACGCGCGGATCATCACTTTCGACGTTCAGCTCCCTATTACCAGCGGTACTTCGGTACGTGGCAGCTCTCGCGTTGTCCATCGCGCACTCTGGAAGTCGCTCACGAGCGAGTCAGGTCGAACTGTTTCACCACTCCAGAGATGTCCCCGCGACGATCTCGAAACTGATCGCAAGCATCGATCGATCGACCGGTTCCGTGACCAGGAAGAATCCGCGGTATGACCTCTTCTGTTTGGACAGTCCGCGTAACTCAGCTAAGCATTGACCGCAGCGTCTTGACAAAAGGGACGTCTGCCGAAATCGAGATCACTTTACGAGGTGATAGTTATGGGGCAGGCGCTGCTCCAAGGCCCATTCCGATCGAACCGTTTGCGGTGAACAAGGACATGGGACGGATCCTGCTGAGGCGAGGTGGGGAAACAATTGCCGCTGGTAGGTCATCGAATTTCGAGGTTCCTTCCGCCCGTCTGAGACATGCGGCAGGAATCACTTTGGAAATCCACCAGTAGAAATTTGTAACCGAGAAAAGGAGTGCTGTGTAACACAGTCATGTACACGATCTACGTGTGCCCAAATAGTTTGCAGGTATGATAAAGTTAAGTCTAGATGATAGCGTGCGTTATTCGACGTAAAGGGGAGCCATAACAGGTCGTTATCCATGCATGTAGGTATCCGATGAGTCTAGAGGCGTGTGAAACAAACACCACCAATGTGGTCTGAAAACATGCTTAGTGCTTGTTCTTTTCCTTCTTCTCCTTGTCCCTGTTCTTGTCAAAGATATGCTTGATTCTCGCGAGCAAGGACCGGCGTTTTTTCTGAGTCGATGGAGTAGACGGAGTAGACGGTTGGTCAACGGAAGCGAGTGACGTGTCCTGTTGAGAGGCCGCAGCTTCGGGTTGCTTTGCAAGTGATTCTACGACTGCGGAGGGAAGGGCATCGGCGTGATCAGCAAGCGCAGGGACATCTTTAGCAGCTTGTGGGGAGTACTCTGGTGGTGGAACCACAGACTCCTGCCCCGTCTCAGCCACCCGAGGGAAAGCAGGTGCCTCTGGGTCGGATCCCGCTCCATTTCCGTCGACCGGTGGAAGCGAGAAAGAGGCGCTGTCATTGACAACTACGGGGATGTCAGACGAAGGGGGTTCCTGAGCAAACCCTGCAGAAGCAGGAGAAACGTTGCCCTCTGTGGCTGCTGCGGTGTCCTTGAGCCGAAAAGTGGGTGGGTCAGCACACGACCTCGATGCGGCAGAACGGAGATGATGTACATACCAATTTCGCCTCACCCACCATAGGGGTCTGGCTGAAATCCACGTTTATCTGCGGAATCGGAAGTGGAGGCAATCCCCTGCCATTTGCGTTGGGCTCAGCCGGAGTAAGAAATTCAACGGCCGTCACCATCGTCTCGACGTCACCATGCCCACCCTCGGGAGGGATGGTCAACGTGGGGAGTACGGGCTTTTCGGGCGTAAGGAAGACGTTGTTGATGTTCCCGTTCCCGTCATTTTCCTGCGGCTTGTCGTCGCGACATTGCCATCGCCCGTCGACGACGTACTTGTACTCGATCTTCTGCCCCCATGGTACTTTGACAGTGCCGAAAAAACCACCGTCGCCCTTGACCAAATGAATGGAAGACGACCACTACGGAGCTGAGTGTTAAAAAAAAGACAGCGTGATAGACAAGTCGCTGACCTTGTCGAATGTGCCGGTCACGATCACGTCTGTCGGGCCCAGGGACGGCCTGAACGGAAGCAATTAGATGGGGGTATGAAACGAGAATCGAACATCTCACCAGATGAGTTCGAGGTCGTGAAGATCTACAGCGCTCATTGCCCTGGACGTCGCTGCAGCCGGTGCTAAACTGGTAGCGCGCCTCAGCCAGCCGGTATTTATACGTGGACCTCCAATTCCGTAATCACAACACACGTGCAAGCGGGCTGCTCGTCTATCGATATTTTTTCTCTCCATTTCAGGTCTTCCTTATGTGCACAACGTGTTACATGTACATCGCCACATAATGACACTACGGTACCATGTGCTCACCATACATACTTCGAGAAACTCGCCAATTCCACGAGGTATATGGATCTTACGGGTGTGTCCATGTCAAGAATTAGTAACACCAACGTCCGCACCGTTCCCTCTCAAAACTGCCTTCCGGCTCTTGCTCTTTCGTGCCCGCAGTTGCTGTGAGTCGCCCTCCTGTGGAGGTGTAAAACCCAAGAAATTCTTTGTATACCCTTCGCTTCTGCGCGCTGGGTGCTCCGAACTATGATTTTCAATTTCAGGAATGGCAGGTGTCATCTGTTCCGAATCAAGGTAGGCGATTGGAATGGGAGATTCGCATGCGCTGATACCGAGCTGTCGGCAGTAATACTGAACAGCGGCATGGAATGCAGTTTTTCGTGCATTCCTCAGCCCCCAGTCTCTGCATCATGACGCATGAGACACATAAATCCTGGTCAGAGAGACTAGTTCCCGACACTTACTGCCACGTCCTAAAAAAAGAATCGCTATTCAGATAAGCCAACACTCGCTATTCAGCCTACGTACGAGTTGTGAGGGATAGTAATGGTGATGTCCAGGTGACGCTGAAACAAGATATTTTGCAAACTGATCGATGTCGATGGCTGAAACCATCGGTTCTCTTCCGTTGCGAGCCAGTCATTCAAGTGGTCTTCGAGCGCATCCAGCTTCTCCAATGGGGTGCGCCAAGCCACCTGCATTGTGAGTACCTCGGCCATTTTCTACACCACATAACGTCAGTCGAGCATCGTGGTGGAGAATATAGTCAGGTACATCACTCCGGCGAACATTGGTTCTAAATAGTTTTTTTTATCAGTACTAGCGATCACTGAATCAATGAATAGATACTTACATGAATTTCGTGAAGAGCTGGGTGTTGGAATAGTATGCCTCAGTGCCATCTGATCGAGTGAACACCGTCTGGGAGCTGAATTGAGTAGTGATGGAGGAACGATGGAGGTCGGACACCATACCGCGAACAGTCCCATCTTCTTCACAATCAAGTTTTCAGCTATAGAGATGTTAGCCCCAATATCGTTAACCTTCGTTGGGAACGTGTTACCATCAATGAAGCACCGATCACCCGTGTCGAATGGGCTAAATTCACGTCAGCAAGGGCAGAATCAAGTTAAATCTATGAACGCACTGTGTCACAAACAGAAACATTATGGCATCGAACATGTTGCTGGCTGCGTTTTTGAAAACAAAACTCGCCGCAATACCCAAAGAATACATGCTGGTCAATGATTGAGTGACGTTGAGACCGAACACGCTCAACGAGATGAAAAACAGGATGACCAAGGCAAATAGCAGTAATATTTGATTAAGTGTCTTGAGAGCCACCCCAACATCTCGCATGCTCCGCGACAAGAATCGCCGTTCCTTGTAGACCCGTAGAATGGTAGCCTTGATCTCAGATCGTGGAACGTCCCCGTTTTTGTCTCTATCAAAAACATGAAAGGCTTCCTGAGCTTCCTCTGAAGACGCAAACGCGGGCTCGAAGTCTTTTGGTACCAGATAAGTCCTGTGATGGTCACGGAGCGACTTGTAAATAGCACGGGCAAGGCGCTATAACATGCAAAATCGGTCGTCATATCTCGACACGAATGAAATCTCGGCATACCTTTGCCTCCTGGGACGAATTAACATTGAATCTCAACCCGTTTGGATCATCATCCTTGCCCTTGATATTACGAGCATCATGCAGTACCGCCGACTTTATTACTCGCGCCGCTTGAATGGCCGGGTTAGAGTCTTCCTGGGTGTGTGTGCTCTGATCGATATGATGTTTGCGTGTAGGTGGATATGTGTAAGATGAATCCTGCCTTTCATTGGATAGATCGAAAGCAGAATGACTCGTGGATAGCTTTACATCTTCCACATCAGACGAGTCTGAGACAATTTGGTGGGGATGGATAGATGGCCTCGAACCCGCTGATCGTTGTATCTCCTTCCCTTGATTGTCCTCGGTGTCGGCGTCGTCACCGTCATCGCAACCATTGGAAACGCCGTTATTGCGCTGACGACGGTGGGAGTCTTTGTCACTGAAGGGATTGATAAAGCTAAGGTTGAATACGCCATGTCCACTGCTAGACCTGTTAGAGTGTTGTCGAGTCCGAGGTTTATACTCGCGCAGCCTCTCGATGACGCGCAGACCACGTTCGACTTCTTCCACGCGTTCCTTGTAAGCAGTCCGATGGAATGCGAAAGCTATCGAGTGGAGTGAACTTGAGGAACAACTATTGAAACAATCGTCATACCTATAGCATGGGACAACATCCTTTGCATGCATATCACGAGCACAAAAAAGAACAGAAATTGAATTGCTTGAATAAGCTGCAGAACTCACTTAGTTCCATGTATTCAAGAAACACGAGGATACTCACGCGGTCAGTGTATGGAGCGAAACTAGGCCCGTCAGCACCGCCATTGTACAGCTGGAATATGTTTTGGAACAAAATGATCCAGCTGATCCAGGTACTGGCAGCATACAACACAGGCTTGAAAGTATCTTTGACAGAGTCGTACAACTCGATCTGGGACTTGAGTGCCTCAGAGACATGACCCCAGGTGATGGATACCAAAAGGCGTGCTATTGCGGGTATGATGTCCACGACCATCGCAAGACCCCAGGATACAACGACATTGGCCGCCACCCAAAAAAGCCAGGCTTCGACGTTCTGGTCCACATAGTGCCGGTAACTGGTGGGGTGAGGTTTATACCAAAGGAAGTGTACGAGCAAGGCGGGCGTCACTAAGATGCCAGCGAGGAAAACGGAGCCGATCAAGGAGGAAAAGAGGATGGTAAGCAGACTGCAAGTGCAATGCCCTCAGTATGGTTTGAGTAGTTCCACACGAAAAGGAAACGCACTGCCAAACCGTCCAGCGTCTCGCCCTGAGTTGCTTTCCGAACTTTCCTGGGTCTTCGTCGGCCAGGTGCTCATCACCGCTCCAGTCGAACTCGTCGTCATCGTCGTCGTCATCATCTGTGCCTGCAGACGAAGGACCGCGAGAGTCGAGTTCTGGAGGTGTGTTGAAATACTGTGCGGAGGGCGCTTGGTCAAGTTCTTCGGGATAGTGGACGGTCCGCCTGACAGGCACCGGCTGTTTTTGGGATGTATCGAAGGAGCTCTGGCTGTCCTGGCTGTTGCCCTTCGTGCGGGGCCTGGCGTGTTCAGACATCAGGCGGACACGGCGGTATGTCTTAGTCAAAGTTGCCACGGCTAATAGGAACCCCGTAGTAATGAACCCCAAATCCCAACTATGTACTCAGACTATATGTACCCACTAGTACGAACGAATCCAGTTCGACGCTGCTTTTCTTATTGACATGGCACGTATCCAACAGAGCCTACGTATTTCTAGTATGTCGTTGTGGTCTTAGGCGCTAAAGCATAAGGTGGCGCAATTGCTCGGTCGGCCTTGCCCGGTGGATGACGTCGTTAGACATGTATAATACCAGTGACGCACTTGCAAAGTACACTCTCCGTTTGCTATCAACACCACCATGACAACGTCGCTCGACTATCTCAAACGGACGGGGACCACCGTCGTCTCGGACACCGGTGATTTTGAGTGTGAGTTTGCTGGATCCAGGCTACTAATAGCCCCTATTTCGTGAAGGTGCTCATTCGCCTCCTGAAAAGCCATCAGCGTGTACAAACCACAGGTAACGACCTTGTCTAAAAATATGATCATGGCGCTCATTCCGGCTTGAATTTCGAGGATGCCACGACCAATCCGACATTGCTTCTCGCTGCGGCGAACAAACCGCAGTACGCACACCTGGTAGATGTTGCCATCAAATACGGTAAGAGCAAAGGTGGGACACTTGATGAGCAGGCTTGCTTGGCGATGGATCGCCTTGTGCGTCCTTTGTGCACACGAGTTTTACATATCCTGTCTAAAGCCTCTTGCGACGCTGACAGCTTGTCGAATTTGGGAGGGAGATCTTGACCATCATTCCCGGTAGGGTCTCCACCGAGGTTGAT